>JAPPVO010000010.1:33295671-33380068 GCA_030407325.1 Camellia japonica | reverse complement strand
CCGTTCAACAGGACGTGGAAGAGGCAACAATTCAAGACCATATGGAAGAAGCTATGACAAATCTGATGTTCAATGTTACAATTATAATATGGACATTATGCTTCGGAGTATAGAAATGATGGTGTTGAAGAGAACTGAAGAAGAATAATACAACTCTTGTATTTCACTTGTATCTCAAATGACCAATACAAGGCTATATATATATAATACTCCATAACCAAACTCTTTACATAAACATAATGACTATTCATACTAATATAATGGCTCACTTAAACAATCTCTTTGTAACATTCAACCTAATAACACCCCACCTAGGAAGCACAGACACGGACACAGATACGGATACGGATACGGACACGGGACACGGCAATTCCCCGGCAATTTCCAAAAAATGGGGACACGGACACGGTGAAGGACATGGCAAATTTTATTTTATTTATTTTTATATATTTTTATATGTTATGTAGATTCATATTACATTCATCCTAAATCAAAATTAGTAAACACTAACATAGCAACATTAATTCAATAAATATAACCACTATATTTAAACAAATTAATAGATCATCCATTCACAAAAAAGTCATAATAAACGATAACAAGAACTAAGACGAGAAGGGGAAAATATTCAACATCCAACAATATTCTTCACAAAAGCACTAAATAAGAGAGGCAGAAAGAAAAAAAAAAAAATTTGCCCTGCCGTGTCCCTTACAAAAAAATCATTAAATTAAAGGGACAAGCCATCTGGCATGTCCCGTACGTGTCCCCATGTCAGACACTGCCATGACACTAATTTTGGAGTGTCCATGCTTCATAGCACACCACTAATACCATCCCATTAACACATCACTAATACTACATTATTCCTCCATAACTTATGAAATAAACACCATAGTAATCACCAACACGAAAAACATAACTCTCACAGAGTTACAAAAGCAGCTATACTTTATGGTAAAAAAAATGTCTAGCAACAGTTGTGTAATATGAATAGCCAAGAAAAAAGGAGTTAAGATGAATGAGGAACAACTAAAAGGAAGAATAGAATAAGGAACAAATCATTTAAGAGAATCAAAAGGTGAAACCAATTGACAAATATGCCAAATGAAGTTGTCTAATTTCGTTTAGCGATGGGTAAGGACCACTAAGTGCACCACGAAGTGACTTGACTTGACAAGAGGAAGCAAAAAAGGGCAAGTAGAAGAGACATGATGGCCTTTCAAACAAAATATGGTCCTAGGAAGAGAAAAATGGAGAATGCAATGTGTAGCAACTTGACTTCATTGCCGATGTTGTCATGAGATTACAAATATAGGAGGATCATGCCACATATACAATGTTTCTCACATAGTGATCCCCGACACACCTAGAATCATTTGACACAATGATTTCTAAATCAAACAAAGCCTTAAGTCCCATCAAATAGGGTTGACTACATAAATCCTTCTTCTCCACTCAACTCTATCAACGGTTATATGGTTAGTCAAATTAAGGAGATTCATATCTCTGTTTACAACACTTATCCACGTCAATCTAAGTTTGCCCTTTCCCCTAACACTTCCATATACCATTACTGTATCACATCTCTTCACTACTGTCTCTGTTAACCTCCGTTGTATATGACCGTACCATCTCAATCTATTCTCTTAACTTATCTTCTACCGGTGTCACTCATACCCATTCGCAAATATACTCATTCTTAATTCTGTCTTTTCTACTCTTTCCACACATCCACCTTAGCATCCTCATCTCAGTAATACTCATCTTATCTACATGTTATTTCTTAGTTGTGCAACATTCCGTCTCATACAATTTCGCTGGTCTAATAGCCATTCTATATAACTTTCCTTTTAGTCTAGTGGATACTCGTTTATTACACAATACCCCAAACGCACACCTCCACTTAAGCCATCCTATCTTAATTCTATGGACCACATCCGTTCTAATCTCCCCAACCGTTGTTATAATCAATCCTAAATAACGAAAATGTTCACTCTTAGGTAGTTATTGGTTCTCAATCTTCACTTCTCCTCTGCTTCTATTGTTACTGTTACTAAAATTACACTCCATGTACTCTGTCTTAGTTCTACTTATCCTAAATGCTTTAGATTCAAGCATTTCTCTCCACGTCTTCAACTTAGTGTTAACTCCTTCTCTAGTTTCATCCACTAACGCGATATCATCTGCAAAAAGCATACACTATGACACATCATCCTGAATATTTCTTGTCAACTCGTCCATAATTAAAGTAAAAAAATAAGGACTTAAAATTGATCCTTGATATAACCCCACAATATTTGAAAATTCAAAAAAATTGCAAAAGCAAAGAACATAGAAAAGAATACTGAACTTGAAGTGGATATGAAGAATGCAACATGGAAAAATAAGAAATAAATATAAAAGAAACCAAAGCAAAGCCCTAGTTGCATTCCCATGAATATGAACACGGTCAAACTTCTCAAAAGTTTCTACATGATGAATTTTTTATTTATATTTCCCATAAGAGACACCTTAGGCACAAAAAAGCTCCCAATGTCTATTCAACTAGGTAAGTATTAGCCTAAATGTATGCAAGGTTGATGATTGCCTCATCTAAAGTAATTCTTCATTACTACATGTGAGAATGTGAATAATAATAAACAATCTTAATCCTTATACACCGGTGAATCTAATGTAGAAATGGTTCTTTTGCATTTTCTATTCCAAAACAAGTAAACAAAAGGATTTTTCAAAAAAATATTGATTATTAGAAAAGGCCAGCCAGTCTGGTCCCCTTAATCAAGGGTATTACATATGTGTTAGATTAACACCAGATCTCCAATTTATTTATTTTTGATAACTCGGTAACTAATCCGAGAGACCAATCCCACCACCCATTTGCAATGGGCCGTGGGCGGTGGTCAAGGCTTGGGGCGGTAGTCAAGGCCTGGGGCTTAAAGACAGGGCGAAGCCCTGTATGGATTAGCCCCAAGAAATTGTTTGCACCTAGGAAGTTTCAAGACCTTGGAGGGAGCACACTCCCAAACCCCAGACCTTGACCACTAGGCCAACCCCTTGAAAATCTAGAACTCCAATTTATTGACACAAAGTCGTTGAACCTTGGGCTCAAATTCGTGTTTTCATGCTTGTTATTGTACAAAGATGTTAGTATTAAAAAATTTCATATACCTGTAGATCTAATGTAGAATATATTCAATATAAATTGCTCCAATATCAAACAAAACAATATATTTTTTATTTTTCCAAAAATAAAAATGGTTTATGAGAAATAAGTTGGTTCTATCAATACATGGTATACAGGTTAGCTAGCTTACTCACAATCAGTTGTTGCCTTTAGGCTCAAATTTGCAATTTTTGCGTTTTGTCAGCTCAATTTTTAGCCATTGCATGAAGCAACCCCTAGAAAGGTTATTAGTCGTTCTTCGAAACTCATTGTCAAGTAGTGAGATTATAGTTATGAAACAAGAAACTAAGTTCAGTTGTCAAGAAATTAATTGACTATTTATCACAATTTACTACTTATACGAGGGTTGATGTGATAAAAAATCATTAGCTGAAAAAGTGTATAAAAGCTTAAACTTGCCTGATATCAATGGTAGTATCTTCAGTGTGAGGAGCAGGTGGTGGGGCAGTATAACCAGGTTGGTAAGGCTGTATATGTCAGAGAACATTTTTTCAGTACGTTAATGTATTAATTGATCAATCAACTTATAAATAAAATAAAATTATCTGGAAGAAATTTAACTGAATTTTTTTTGAGGGACTTCACAAAAACATCAAACTTGATATTTTACATGGACGCAGGAACACAACTAACAACAAATTTTAAGATGGCAAGACTCAAACATGTACAGAAAAACATCCAATTAACAGAAACAAAGTATGAGGACAATTTATGTGGTTTTCTAAAAAAACAATCCAAGTCTATATTTAATGTTTTTTTTTTTTTTTTTTTTTTGAGATTCAGAGGCGTGAAGGAAGCAAAACAAGAGATTTATATGTACTAACCAACTGATATGAATCCCGAGCGTCAAGCATGCATAGAGCCAAATCAATACATATGAATCAATTTCATATTTGTGCACAACCTATTGTAATTATCATACCACAATATAGCTTATAAATCACCAAGACTACGATGCTAGTTTTTGAAACCAAACAAGCAAAATATTTCATGTGTATAAAAAAACCATAATATATCTATCTCTCAAATATAGAAAGAATTCATGCAATCGCAATGGTATATAAAATCAAAAATCAAAAATCAAAAATCAAAAAAAAATAAATAAGAGAAAATGAACGTAGCAGCAACAAGGGCCACAGAGTGAAGCAGCAGTAACAATACCTGGTGACAGATCTCACAAGTTATATCTCCTTTCTCATTGCACCATCGCTGCACACACTTCCTATGAGCAAACTGGACAAAACAAAGTGGTTAACCATTATTTTTTCAATAAATAAGCTAAAAACCATAATCAGAGATGTTCACAGAATAAGGAAACTCACACCATGAGTTTATAAAACCTAGAGGTGATCATGACAAAATTCCAAATAAATAGATACATAGATGTAGGATCAAATTACACCTCCAAAACTTTTTTGTAGGATTCACTCAGCACTAACGAGAGGGGGGACAATCTTATGTCAATCCAACAATTGGATTGAACATAACTCCCTTGCTTATTGAGCATGCCAAAAATCAAGTTGAATGGAGATTTGGTGCTATTCCATCAAAACCAACACTCTAAAGTCTAAAGTAGAAAAGGTGAGCACGTCTACCCATATTCATTAATGTTGATATTTGGCATCCATGACAAGCAGGGCACAGGTAATCTAATCAACTCTGGGCTAGGCAAACTAAAATTTGACTTGGAAAGCTTGTTTTCACAGAACAATGCATACATACATATGATGTATAACAACATAAGGAACATAATGCATACATAACATACAGAGAGGGGAAATTATATATATATATATATATGTATAACATGGATAGAGAACCTACTTCAACCAATCTGCATACATAAAATAAGGAACAAATACAAACATGCATGCATATGTTTCACAATTTAATATATACAAAAAATTATAAGGTTGATTACAAGATATTGTGGATGAATAACTTAGAAGGTCTTGCCATTTATAAACCAAGAACAAGGGATGCATCCAACATAAACTTTTGCGTAAAGTTTTCAATCATGTTCACACTGCTATAAAATAAGGACAAGGAACACATCAACATAAACTTTGTAAAGTTTTTCAATCGTATTCAAACACACTTCACACTGTTAAAAACAAATAGCCATGGTACTAGCACATGGCCATGTTCTCTTTCTGTTTTTCCTTAAAGCAAAGTGCACTGATCAAGTAAAGTAAATTCTCCCCACAGTTCAACACACTCTTATCAACTAGGGAATAGACTAATGCAACATATTGAGCTGACTCTCACTACATAAATATAAAAAATCAAGTCTTTAAATTTAGAAAGGAGGAACATGACTTGTTAGTATGGTGCACATTAGTCATATCTTGCCTCGGCCTTGGCAACGGCCAAGCAATTAAGGCAAATTAAATGTAAACCAAATGAAAATAGTAAAAAGTTCAAGTACTTGAATATGCATCCAAACCCCAAAAAAGGAGGACCATATAATTGTTTGTACCATGCATGAGTTGATAGTAATCATGCCCATAGAAGAATTCACACATAAGACAGTCAAAACTAACAAAAAACTGGTGAGGCTCAAACAATATATGTAAGTAAATACATAACACATAGTACAGGCGTTACAAAATTGGCATCTAAAAACATCAAATGAAGATACCTTCAGGCTGCCGCTACAAGCACAAGGAAACTCCATATTTTGGATGCTATCCTCCTCCTGGCAAATGCGGCACTCCACTGCTTGAATAAGTGGTTCTTGTTCATCATCTCCACCATGTTCCACCACATCCTTGATATCAATGGAGGTGGAGGAATCAATTGTGTGAGAGCAAGAACCCTCTCCAGAAGATCCTGAGACCTCATCCCCTTGTAGTGAATGCAATGATTCGGGTTTAACAAGATGGTCAACACATAAAACCATGTGGTCCCCCATCACTATTCTTGACAATGAAAATCCTGATTCACCACAAACACCATTCTTTACCCATTTAAACCCAAATAATTTGGATAGCCACGAATTACATGCATAAGATATGCTTAATTAATTGTAAAACAGATAATTAAAAAAAGAAAAGAACAGAGACTTTTGAACTTTAACCTGTTGTTTAATCTTAAAGAAGGAAAATGGAGGTACTACGCTCAGTTAAGTAAAGGCATTTGTTTGCTCATATCTCGAACAAATCTTTTTGATAATCAGAGCTTTGTGAATAAAAAATAAAAATAAATCGAAAATACTAATTTCTTTTCATCTCTTGCCTATTCCTAATTACCAAACTCGAATCTCATAAAAATCTGGAGTTGGAATTTGCTCCTCAGATATTCCAAATTACCCCTGAGGATCTGTTTGTTTGCCGAGAAAATCCAGGGAAAATGTCGCTACCAACAAAAGTAAAGAATATTAAAAGCTTTCAGCTTTCAGTTTTCATTTTCCTCCACTTTCTCTAATTTCTCAGCAACCAAACAGCACAAGAATAACGCAATTTACGAAAAAAAAAATATCCCAAAATCTAAGCCAGAGCTCAAAGAGGACCAAATTTACAGTGTAGAAAAAGGAAACAAAAATAAGAAATACAAAACCCAACCCAGAATGCGGATCATTAGATTCAACCTTACCCTATACAATTCACGATCAAAATCGAAATTTCAAGCGAAGACCTCTATTTGAGAACAGATTCAAAGCATGAGAACTGTGAAAATCGAATTGAAAAGTACCTGAAAATGCAAATTTTGCGATGGCGAGAATGTTGAACGAGTCTTGAGAAAGTCGTGACCTTGTTTGTTCTTCAAAATTGATGACAAAGTCGAGAGCGTTGTGGGGTTGCTTTGCTTTGCCTTGGTTGTTGTGTATAATATATACATACACACTTAGGTAGGCACGGTCGAGTTGCACAATTTAATTTTATTTTATTTTTATTATTAAAATTTGATTTTTTGTGATTTTAAAGTAGTATTTGTTTGATTAAAAAAAAGGGTTAATTACACTAATAGTCCCTATAGTTTGGGACTTGTGTCACTTTGGTCCCTGACTTTTCAATTGTGACACATTTGACCCTGAAGTTTGAATTTTGTTCCAAATAAGGACAATTGAAAATATTATTATATTTTTCAAGGGTAAAATTGTCAATTTGATAAAATATAAACTAATTTAACAAAAATAAATGTCAAAAAAATATTTTTAATATTTTTAAAATTATTTTTATCCACCAATGATAAAATTATTTAAAATTAATAAAAATTACATGATTAATTTTTTAAAATTAATTTTACATGATCATCATCCAAACATATAATAAAAATTAATTTGGTAAAAAAAAAAAAATAAATGTCTAAAAGATTTATCAATTTTACATAATTTTATTTTTAGTAGGTAGAAATAATTTTTAAAAATTCAAAAATATTTGCTTGACATTTATTTTTGTCAAATTAGTTTATATTTTGTCAAATTGACAATTTTACCCTTGAAAAATCTAATTATATATTCAATTGTCCTTATTTGAAACAAAATTCAAAATTCAGGATCAAATGTGTCACAATTGAAAAGTCAGGGACCAAAGTGACGCAAGCCCCAAACTATAGGGATTATTTGTGTAATTTGCCCTAAAAAAAATATAATGGAGTGGAATAGACCTTATATATTTATATAACATTATTTTATTTTATCTATAATATTTTTATTATGAACTTTTATGTTATATTTGGTTAATTAGAATGAGATAAAATAAAATGATTATGTACCTTTATTACGACTTTAGTTATAAATCTGAATTTTTTAAATAATTTTGGATTTTTTTTAGTTGATTATTATTTAATTCTATAAAAATTGAAGATACAATAGTCAAAAGTTTAGAGTATAACAACTATGCAAATAATCACTCTTAAAAATAAAAATAAAAATAAGAGGGTAAATTATAAATACATTCTTGAGATTTACTTAAAATACGAATTGTTCCTTTTAGTTTGCAAAATTACAAATACCCCGTATTAGAATATTTTATTTTATTTAACAAAATTAATTAAAATATAAATTTTCTAACTGCTCTCATATACAATTATAAAATTACCTAAATTATTAATTGAAATAAAGTTATGACATCACTAAAAACTATTAATTGATTTGATAATTTATTAATAAAATGAGTTATTTGTTATGAAATTTAAAAAGGCATGATATAATTTTCAAAACCATAAGGGACAATGCGTATTTAAAGCAAATTTCAAGGGGTATGTTTGTAAATTCTCCCCAAAAAAAAAAATAAAGCTTAAAAAAATCTCAACTTTTGGGCTATTAGGCTAATTACGATTAACCCAAATTTCTTACGTAATTTCTAAAAGCCGTCCATCCAAATTAATTCACCAACCAAACTAAAGGGTAAAATAAAAAATTTAAAAATAAATTTAAGGGCAAAATGAGAAATAAAATACAAGCCACCAACAACAAAGCTGTTCTTATGTAGATAGACGTAAGAACCGAGGTTGGTCTTTTCTTTTTGATTTTATCTGTCTATTTTAAATAATTTACTAATAGTGATTTATATATTGAGTAAAGATTTTTTTATAATCACGCAAATATTTTTGGTCAATAATAAAATAAGTTTTTTCATAATTACGTAAATATTCTTGGTCAATTATGAAATATAAATATTTTATTTTTAATAAATTACAAATACACACCTATAAGGTTTATTTAAAATATGAATCGGTCTTATAATACTAGAAATTACAATTATCGTTTGTTATAAATTTTAATTTAACACAATACTCATGAGGAAAAAAAATACTAATTCACCTATGCAATAATAAATTATCAAAATTATTTATTAAAAAATATATCTCATACCATTAAAAATAGTTAATTGGCTTAGTGATTTATTTATTAACAAAATGATTAACTGAAAAATATTTTTTGTATCATTAAAAATTGTTAATTTATCTAATGATTTACTCTCATTAAAAATTGTTAATTTATCTAATGATTTACTTATTAATAAAATTAATCATTTGTCATGAGAGTATAATTTATGTATTAATAAAATTAGTCATTTGCATATATATGTACTTTCTTTTACTTCATTATTAGTTCAATAAATTATCTTAATAGTTTTTTTTAGATGAGAGAATTATTTTAGTAATTATTTTATATTTATCTATTGAAAAAAGTTACGCACCATAATTTTCTTTTTTATAAATTCAGAAAAAATGTTAAACACTCATAAATTGACCTAAAAGGGAAATGCTAGGGATATCAAATTTTTTATTAAATAAATAACCAAAACCCCACACTTATATAAAATATTTGGTCATTTATTTAGTAGAAAATTTAATACTTATAACATTTTTCATATATATATATATGGCAAATTAACTACACCTTCCTTGAGGTTCAACAAAATTACAGATTCTCCCTTGAGATTTCAAAAATTACATTTCACCCCATCGTAATTAACGCTGTTGACGAATATCATAAATTGACTAAAATGCCCTTTTGACAAATAAGGGCAAATTACCTACACTCTCTTGAGGTTTAGCTAAATTACAAATTCTCCCTGAGGTTTAGCTAAATTATAGATTCCCCCTAAGGTTTAGCTAAATTATCATTTTTAAATAAGTTATGAAATATAAAATTAAAATGGAAAAACACTTATCACACTATAAAAATTAAGGTTTTAGAGACCAAAATTTAGGGACAAAAATATTTTTAGGGAACTAAATATTTTTGTTACGAAAAGTATCGTCATTGTATTTTTAGCAACGAAAATTGAACATTAGTGATTAATTATTATCTTTTTGGTATCAAATAGTCTCAAAAACTAAACCATTTTGAGACCAAATTATTTTATCCCTAAAAGTCTTATTTTTGACTTTTTAAGACGATCTTTTAACGACTATTCTCACGACGATAGAAATTAGTCCCTAAATATCTTTTGCAACAAAATTTTTACTTTTAGATATCAAAAAAATTAGTCTCTAAAACTCTTATATGTTGTAATGTCAGATGGTGAAAATATCATAAAATTAACAAATAATTAAATAAGTTAAAAACACAATAAATGGCTTGTCAAAAAATTCTTAGAGTATGTTTGGTTTGAATTTTAGAAATTTATTTTTAAATTTTTTTAAAAAATTAAAAATTAATTTGGTTAAAAAATAAAAAAAATATATATTTTTATATAATTTTATCTTTTGAGTGGTTAGAAATAATTTTTTCAAATTAAATATATTTTTTAATATTTATTTTTATTAAATTAGTTATTATTTATTTTTTTAAATTCTGAATTTTTTTTCTAAACAACAAATCAAACATGATTCTAAAAACTTAATTTTTTTTTATCCAACATAATTCTTTTGTAAATTTTATTGATCTGTCAAAGAGATTTCAGCAGGGATAATATCGTCGATCAATTTATATTTTAATGATGTCAATTAATCATTTTTAATGTAACAATAGAAATTAAATTATTATGTGAATATAAATCTCAGAAGAGTGAAATATAATTTCTAAAACTTCAAAAGAGAATCTATAATATAGCTAAGGGAGGTGTAGGTAATTTCCCATATATATATACTAGCATATCACCCGTGCTATGCACGGGTTGTGTTTCAACACTTTGTCTTTTTTTTTCTTTTTTTATACTATATTAAATTTAATATTTTGATACTAATCATATGTATTGGACTTTTCAAGAAATTTATATGTGATAGACTTTTCAAGGAATTTTTTTCATGCTTGTTCTTAATGCATTAAAATGTTATTATGAGGGATAAGAATCATGTGTTGGATTTTTTTAAGGAATTCATATGTACTTCACAATTATTTTTATATACATGAATTGTGATTTTTAAATATCTTTTTTTTTTTTTAAATATCTTCTTTTTTTATATTATATTAAAGTGTAATATTTTGATAATAATCATATGTGTTTGACTTTTTAAGGAATTTTTTTTTTATGATTGTTCTTAATGTATTAAAGTGTTATTATGAGGGATAATAATCGTATGTGTTTGGACTTTTCAAGGAATTCATATGTGTTGGACTTTTCAAAGAATTTTTTTTATACTTGAGGGTTGGGAGAAGTTAATAAATGCTAAGGTTTTTTTTTAAAAAAATAAAAAATCAGGAAATTTAGATTGGGATATTGAAGTTTCCACATGACTTGGGGGGTTAGAAACCCCATTTTTCTTAATATATATATAGATAGATAGATAAATATATCTTTTTATTTTTATTTTTATTTTTGTGTGGTTTCTATTCGGGTATTTTTTTTTTAATTTATTTAAGATGGATTTGTGGGTATCTTTTTTTTTTTAATTTAATTTATTTGTGGTTTTCATTTGTTTTTAATTATTATTATTTAGGTAAGTTATGATGTGAGTTAGATATGTTATAGACATGTGAGTTTTATTTATTTAAAGTTTATTGAGATAAACTTTAAAGATTTTTTTTTTAGTTTTTTAGTTTTTTTTATTATGTTATAATATAATATATAAAATATAGGTAGATATCTACAACTTTAATAAAAAATATTATCTGATTTTTTAATAAAATAAAAAATCAAAAAATTTAGATTGAGATATTGAAGCTCCCACATGACTTGGGGGGTTAAAAACCCCATTTTTCTTAATATATATATAGATAGATAGATAGATAGATAGATAGATAGATAGATATATCTTTTTATTTTTATTTTTATTTTTGTGTGGTTTCTATTTGGGTAATTTTTTTTCAATTTATTTAAGATGGAGTTGTGGGTATCTTTTTTTTTTTAAATTTAATTTATCTCTGGTTTCCATTTGTTTTTAATTATTATTATTTAGGTAAGTTATGATGTGAGTTAGATATATTATAGATATGTGAGTTTTATTTATTTAAAGTTTATTTAGATAAACTTTAAAGATTTTTTTTTTAGTTTTTTAGTTTTTCTTGTTATGTTATAATATAATATATAAAATATAGGTAGATATCTACAATTTTAATAAAAAATATTATCTGATTTTTTTGAGAAGAGAAAAGGAATACAAGTTTTAATATTTTTTTTTGAAAATTTGTGAGAGAGATTAGGAGGGAGAGATTATGAAATATTTTTGTTATTAAATAAATAAATCAGTCAATAGTTTTTTTAATCTATTTTGTAAATTAAAAATCAATAATTTTGAAAAATTGATTAATTTGTCTCATTAAGTGATTTAAATTTTGATAGATATACATAATAAAAAATACATAATTATATTATTAAATCATAATTCAAATTTAGATGTTATATCTTTTGAGATTTATAGCTAAATTCTTATCTTTTTTTTTATTTTTGTGTGTAACCATAGTGGATGGGAGAAATTGAAAAGGATGTTGCAATAATTATGAGAGAAGTCAAAAGGAATTGTGGGTTGAGAGAAGTCAATAAATATTGAGGTTGGGTTGGGAGAAGTCAATAAATGCTGAGGTTTTTTTTTTTTTAAATCAAAAAATTAAAAAATTAGGATTAAGAGATTGAAGCTCCCACAAGTCTTGGGGTTAAAAATCCCATTTTACTTAATATATAGTATAGATATATATATATGGGGGATGTGGATACAGATAATACGGACATACACTGGGGATGTGGATTAGATTTGGCGTGTCTTGACTCCGAGGCTCGGTGAACACGAACCTCTTTCTACGGAGGCTCGGTAAAGTCCGTTTTACATCAAATTTTTGGGCATTTATGATTTTGGGTACCAAGAAATTATCGACCGCATTAAGTATTCCCTTTTGAAAACTTCAACTCTTTAAAAATATATATAATTATTACTTTGTTTTAAGAAAGAATTGCTGTTTAATCGGACAGAAGAAAAAAAATTATAAAAATATGAAGTGGTGCAAAAGGAAGACTTACCACCCTTACAAATTTGTATTTGCACTTTATTGTATAATTACTTGTATTTTCATGTATTTATAATATTTTTTCTACTCTTCATTCCCTCGTATTTTAAAGTCAAATTAAAATATATTACCATATTACCTTTTATTTAAATATATTTATAATTATTGTTAAAGGATAGTTTTGAAATACTCTAAGTTTTATGTTTTAATTTTTTAAAATGGACAATTATTTTGGGACATCTGTAAAAAAAATAAATAAATTTAAAAAGGTTCTAAATGTCCCTTTTTCTTTTTTTTTTTTGGACCCTCCATTTTGTTATTACAATTTTGTCCTAAGATCAATTTCTAATTTGGTTCCCATCCATATCCTTCCAAGTCTAATCTTAATCCTAATCCTAATCCCACCACCACTTCCACTCCTACCGACTCCTTTGGCGACCAACCCACCACTATTTCCACTCTCGCCGACAGCCTCTGGAACCACCACTTCCACTTCCCACTATCACGATGCCCACTCCCTATGACTCCCAGACCATCACGATCTCCATCAAAAACCAGCAACCAAATCCAAAACTAGATAGACGAGTTAAACCTACTCTCTTTTCTCTTTTTCGTATGCGACTCTCTCTCCCTATCAATTTCTCTCTCTACCTCATAATTTGGTCGATTTCTCTTTATTTGGTTACATAGAGCCAAACTTGTAAATATGTTCAGTGCTCCATAACCGAACATATGCCTTTTGTTCCGCTACATACTACTAAACATCAAGCTTTTGTTTGAAACTAGTTTTCCGAACAGTGGCGAAAGTGGTCGCAAAGGCAAAAAGAGATGTTGGGGTGCCTCCCGAAATGTGAAAGAGGTTCGAGAAATGTGAGAGTCCGAGATATGTGAGAGTGGAGATCGAAAGGAGGAGTAGGGGGTCGTCGGCGAGGGAGGGGCATTGGGGGAGGGTCACCAGAGTGTGAAGTGAACTACCAGAGAAAACGATGAGGAATTGGAGGTGAAAGGTGTAGGAATGGGGTTCAAAAGGTATGTTTGATATTGTGGTAGAAGTTTAAAGAAAAATAGAGAGTGAAGCAATTTTGGTGGGGTCTTGCATTTAGCTGCCCTCTAAAAAAAAAAGGTAAATTTTACTTTGCCCCTTTTATGTTTGGTTACTTTTCATTTTGGCCCTTAAAGTTTTTTTTTTTCTCATTTTGGCCATTCATATTGCAAGTTTTTCTCAATTTAGTCCTAAAACTAATTTCTATTAAAATTTGATAGAAAATGACACATTAACGACAGTTATTATGGAATTTTCTGTTTAATTTTGAACATAAATTAGTTTTACGAGTAAATTGAGAAAAATTAAAAACGTAAAGGACCAAAGTAGGAAAAAATAAATTTTAATGACTAAAGTGAGAAAGTGGTCAAACATAAAGGAGCTAAAGTGTAATTTACCAGTAAAAAATAAAAGATAGACTAACAATATGGTACAGAGTGACCTACCTTTTAGGGAGGGGTATTACTATTCTCATCCAAAAATTATACTCATTTTTTAAATTCAATGATGTGACAATAAATTAGAATATCTAAAGCAACTACTTTTCTTATATATTCTCTAATTATCAATCGATCATTTCACTCACATATCATTAGGTTTACAAATCTGTAGAGAAAGTGAATTTGTATATCATTTTTCTTTTAAGAGAATTATATGTTTAATTCAAGTTGAATATAACTTGAGCTAGTAAAAAAAAATTAAGAATTTTGTGAATGTGGTCTTTGAGCAGATGTTAACAAATTTAAAAAGATTATACATTTTGTATATAAGTAAATATAATATGCGTTAAGAACACAAGTGTGACAACCCTCACCTCTGATTAGTGGTAATCTGTGATTAAGCGTGATAAGTAATTGATTAGAATGAAATCCTGAATTGATTGTAGAAGTGTATTGTTTTAAATGTATTTCTATCTGTTTGATTTCTGAATGAATCTATTCGTGTTTTAATTTCGAACTACGAATTGAAACTTATCGGCGACCGAATCTAAAATTGATTAGTGTTATATGCTAATTAGGATTTATGTGATTTTATGGAAGATTTAATTAAAATCTGATTTGGAACGATTAAATTAGATTAAATAATGTTAAATTATTGAAACAAAGTTTATTACACTTTTGCCATACTAGTGGGCCACTTTGTTAACACATGTTTGGAGCTTAATTCATCTTTGTTACACTATTTCTTCATCCACTTAAAGACCCAAACTGAGAGAGAGAGAGAAGGAGATAGGGGAAATTTGATTCAACAAGAATTTGGCTAGGAAAATTTGCAGGATTGAAGGAGATTGCAAAAATTGAGCTTCCATACTTGAAATTCAAGGCCTAAGGTAGGAAAATCATCTTCTTAATTGTGTATTTAAGTTGTTTCATGCTTAGTTCATGGAAATTTGGAGTTTAAAGTCAAGAATTAATTTGAAGAGTTGAATTGTGAGCTAATTCATGCATGCATGTTCATGTTCTTGCATTTTGAGGTTATTTTTATGAAAAAATTCTTACATGCAAGTTCACATTTTGGTTGTAGTCCATGAATTCACCATGATTTTGAGTTCACATTTGCATTTGGTTTCGTTTTGGAGCATTGGAGTTCTTAGAGACTCATACATGTTATGTTTTTACATGATTCATGAAAGTTTCTTTGAAATTGTGTTCAATTGGCTTACCTTTGGGTTTGATTTTACAAAATTGATCTTCAAAACATGTTGTAGTATGAGTTTTCAAGTGTTTTCCAGAAAATGGGCCCAAAAGGTTGAGTTTTGAAGTGTTGAATGCTTGGTTTGAGCTTGGGAGGTGTAGACACCCCATTTTTGACCGACCTTAAGACTCAGACGTCACCGATTGAGCGCTCGGTGATGTTGCATATTGTGCTCGTTCAGAAGTCTCAGAGTCGCGGCCGTGCGCCCTGCCTCCGGACTTCCGAACTCTCTTCTGTGCCTTGCCTCGGTTTGCGAACCAGACTCGGTTTTCTCTGTTTTCTTTCCTGAGGGGAGGGAGAGGTCCCGTAGACCATCTCTCAGTGGCCGTGGGCTACATTTCGTGGCCGTAGGCCATTTTGCCCATTTCGGAGCCCGGTTCCGGTTTTCGGAGCCGTCAGGCCGTGTGCCTCGGTTCGGGACCGCCCAACCATCTCCGATTCCTCCGGTTCTTGGCAAGTGCCTCTGTTTTATCATACCGAGGGACACTGGGGTCTCAGATACCCACCTCGTGGCCAAACACCACTTTCGGTGCTTAACGGCCGGTTTTCGGGCCCCGAACCTCGCGGTTTGGCCCCCGAGCATTCATTTCGCATCGATTTTCGTTCATTCTTAGCAGGCACCTCTGTTTTGTCATACCGAGGAACACTGGGGTCTCAGATACCCACTTCGTGGCTGAATGCCACTTTCGGTGCCTACAGCCGGTTTTCGGGCCCCGAACCTCGCGGTTTGGCCCCCGAGCATTCATTTTGCATTAGTTTTTGTTCAATTTTGGCAGGTACCTCTGTTTTAGCACCAGGAAGATCACTGGAGGGTGGGAGGCCAGCAATTATCCCAGATAACCAGTTATGCTCTTCCGGCGCCCGTTTTGCTCACTTCCGGGCTAATGTTGAATACCCTAGGCCCATTTTCTTCCAACCACAACCACATATTTGTGATGAGGGCACCTGGGAGGACACCAAAATATGGTGGTCGGCCAGCAATTTTTTGTTCCATTTTTGGCCATGACCGGCCGGCCAGGATGAGTGGCTGGCCGACCAGTTGGGGTGGCCGGCCGGCCACCTTCAAGAAATCCACCTGGCCGGCCTGCTTTCTCCTTTTGCACCCTTTACAGCTGTCCAGCTGCTTTTCAAAATATCCCTGTCCTCCGGGGGATATTTTGGGAGGGAAAGCTTGGATGCATTTCCCTCCCCTTTTACACCCTTTCTTGCCCATTTAAGGGGCTGACCTCCTCCTTTGCTAGGGTTACAAAATTTCTCCTCAAGAGCTTCTCTTCCATGTTTTCCCCTCCAAAAACCCTAAAAAGCTTCAAGTCCCTAGCTCTTTTCTTCATCAACCCTAAGCCTCACCATCACCACCTCCATTTCAGCAGCAAAGGAGTGTTTTCCAGAGGCTAAGAAGCAACAAATTGAAGCCAAGAAGCAACCAAAGTTAGATCTTCAAGGGTAAGTCTCTAATTCCCTTTTTCTTACACAATTTTGCTTCAATTCTTTACCCTACTTGCTCACTGTTTTGGGCTCTGACCCCTACTGATTTTGTGCTTATTTTGAGCCCCTATACAACATTTTAGAAGGGCTCAACCTTGTTTGGTATCTCTATCATGCTCTTCCTTCAATACCTCTCTTTATGCCAATATTTTGCATGCTTTATTTGGCTTTTGAGTGATCTGTTTTCGAGCATGCAATATACTGTGAGTGGGCCTATTTTGAGCCTCTCTTCAATATTGAAGAAGGGCTCAACCATGTTTGGTGGTTCTATCATGCACTTGCTTTGTAATCCTTCCAATTTACCGTAAAATTGCATGATTTCTTTAGCCTATTTGAAGTCTGATTTTGAGCATGTCATTAACTGAGATTGAGCTTATTTTGTGTCCCTATACATTATTATAGAAGGGATCAACTTGGTTTAGGGTCTCCATGTTACACTTGCCTTTATATCTCTCTTTGACCCCACTTTGCATGCATTTTTAAGCTTATCTAGCTTCTGATTTGAGCCTTCATCAGGCTAGTAAGAGCCTTGTTTTGGCCTTCTCATGATGTTTTGTTAAGGGTCTTAGGCCATTTGGTCCATGATTTTGATACTTCATGTAATATCCTCTTCGATTCCGTAAAATTGCATGCTTTGTTAGGCTTTCTTGGATTCTGTTTTGAGCCTTCATCAGGCTTAGAAAGTGTCTTAAAATGACCCATTCTTCATGTTTTATTAAGGGTCCAAGGTTGTTTGATGTATGCTTTTGGTACCCCATGTTATAGCCTTTGTTGGTTCATTATTTGCATGCTATGTTTAGCCTATCTACATACTGAATTGGGAGATGTCATCTCTTGTAAATGTGCATATTTTTGGTCCCTCTTGAATGTGTGTAGAACTGTGTTTTTCAGTTTGAGCATTGTATATACTACTTGCTTTGTAATTCCCCTATTTTTCCCCATTTTTGCATTCTAATTTTGCCATACTTGTGGTTGTTGTTTAGCCTTGCTTTGTATTGAAAAAATGTTATTTTAGGGGCTGCCTTGCTACTGTTTTACATGTCATGTGTCAATTATGCATGTTTAGTAGGGCTGTAGGCCATTTCGGGTGCATTACATCGCATTTCGGGCATCGGGTGTAATTTTAGTCATAATTCGGGGGCTATTTGTGCATCATTTTAGCTGCTGAAATTGGCATTTTCCATATGCCATATGTCACATCTCATTCGCATGTCATTTCTGTGCCTTAGGGCCATGCCTCGGTTTGCGTGCCCGTGTGCACGCATTTCGAGGCACTTCATTTTTGTCTCTCGGCAGCTTATGTGAGTGCGGCTGAGGCCCTCTCATGTTAGTGTAAGCCCATATCGCATTCCGTATGTCATTTGCATTGCGTGTGTCACCGCCTCGGTTTGCGTGCCCGTGGGCACGCATTTCGAGGCACTTCATTTTTTATCCGACGGCCTCCCGTATGAGAGTGGCTGAGGCCCTCTCATGTTGGTATAAGCCCATTCTGCATTCTGTATGCCATTTTCGCATCATTGCATTCCGTATGCCACTCTCTCGGTTTGCGTGCCCGTGGGCACGCACTTCGAGGCATTTCATTTTAGCCTCATTATATATCATTTCCATGACATTTTGCATTCCGTATGCATCGTCTCGGTTTGTGCGCCCGTGGACACGCATTTCGAGGCACTTCATTTTTTATCCGACGGCATCCCGTGTGAGTGTGGCTGAGGCCCTCTCATGTTGGTATAAGCCCATCATTGCATTTGCATGCCATCTCATGCCTTGGGATCATCGCCTCGGTTTACGTGCCCGCGTGCACGCACTTCAAGGCATCTCATTTTCATAGCATTGTGTATGTTAGGATTGTATCTTAGTTGCATTTCATGCATATCATGCATATTGCATTGTGTTCGGGATAGGAGTTAGCCCGGGCACGGGAAACGAGGCACGTTCCGTACTCCGAGTGACGAAACGGGTCTCAATTCCCAAGTCACCGACACTCCGGATTACCCATGATGGAGTTAGGTTTTGTTGTAACATTCATCTGCATTGCACCCTATATTGAGTTGTGCAATCCGATTCCTCGGCCATCATGCATCAATATGCGTGATTGGTGGCACGAGGATCGAGGCATGCATATATTTGTGAAATACATTGCTATGCCCTTTTCCTGCTCTCTGTTGCAGCAAAATAAGGAATCAGCAACTTTTCGGAGTCTGGCGCGCATTTCGAGAACAATTGCAAACAGAGGCTAAATTGGGCATCCCAGTGGATTTCTACGCAAAGGCAATCCGGCATACATCATTCATCAGAAGCGAGGCAGCCCCTGGCTTGCAAGCCAATTTTAAAGCTTTCTTAGTTTAATTTGATTAATTAATTAGGAATCTGTATATTATTCGAACTGTTTATTTCGGACTGTATTATTTATTCGGACCCTCTGCGCGAGGGCATAATTGTAATAAGTGTGGGTGAGTGTGATGTATGTCTTCCAACCCCACGTCTTTCTTCCCTTTTATTTACCCGCTTATGTTGGTTAGATATAGGGCATATTTCAAATAGCATACAGTATGACAGCATGTTTGCATCATTCATCTGTTTTGCACGCACCGGGCTCGGCGCATCATACAAACTGCATTTGTATTTCAATTCCAAATTGAATACGTGTTAGTTATAGCATTTCATATGCCATGTTTAGAATAGCCGAGCCTGCTATAGTTTGCATCTTTGCATGTGTTGCTTTAGGCAATCCTTGCATATGATTTAGCTTGGAGATCATGCATGATTTATAGACATTTTACAATTTTCTGTTTGGCTGAGTACTCGGTAAGTGGTTATGCTTTAGCATCCTTGCATGCGTGTGAGTGTTGCCATGAATAGCATGCTTGCCATGAGGCTATGTGCTTATGTGATATAACTGCCTTGAATGCCTGTGGGTGGAGGTTGTGTTGCTTGGATTGGACAAATTCATCAAATGTTTGTTTTAAGCCCACTAGATAGTGGCAAAACCATTGTTTTCTAAGCCCACCTGAGGGTGGCAAATCCGCGTCTCAGCCTACCTGCGGGTAGCACCATCAAACCATTTTCAAATAAACAAACATGAAATTTTTGTTCCAATTCAGGCGACTCAGTCTATATTTGTTTGCTGCGAGCATCACATAGTAACCTAGGCTAATAATCGGAATAAGAGCATAAAATGTTTTCAAAAACAGATATCATGGTTAGTAGAGGCCGGTCTTTGACCGGGCGAGCGGGGGTGCTCACGAAGTGACCTTCCCCAATCGTACCCAAGTTCCCGAGCCAACTTTGGTGATGACGGACGCGTGGCCTTTGGCACCGAGTCAGGGTTTCCTAAATTTCCCATTAAAAAACATTTAGGTGGCGACTCTGTATCTGGCAAAGCAGTCCATGTTTGGCACTTCTTTTCAAAAATCTGTTTCTCAAAACGATTTGCCGGATTTGGACTCTTTGGTTCAAGATTGAGAACCGTGACATTTGAGTCCTTGAACTGTAGTTACCCCAATATGAACAGAACGGGACTTAACCCTCCCGGGGCGTTCGGGGGACGTCTACAGTTTCTGGCGACTCTGCTGGGGATTTAGAGAACTTGACTCGAACTCATGATATCTGGTTTTGACTATACTTGTGTGTTTCTTTGCATTGCATTTGCATTGGTGCGCCTAGGAACACCGTGTTTGCCATATGCCATTCCCGAACGATTTGCCGGAGGCTTGTCTTGTCAAGGCATGTCCATAAGGCTGATCGGCTCTGGGCTCTGACAGCATGGGAACACAAACCCCGGTTTTACCGGGGCACCCTTTTTGACCATTCGACCTAGTGCATATTCGGATCCATAGTGACCATTCCAAACTAGGACAGGTTGCTTACCCGTTTATAGGTTGTTTGAAATCGCTGCGTGCATAGTGAAACCCTAGCTCCTGACAAAATAGGACAGGGAAACCCTACCCCAACATAGGGGTGTTTTGGCTCTCACTTATCTGTTATGTGCTTGTTAGAGTGCGTCTCTACAGGGAATGCATGTATCAGTCTATGAGTTTGGGCATCAGGCCTGCGGGCATCAGTTCAGTATTTCGGGATTCAGTTTACCCGAGGGTATCAGATTTGAGGCAGAATTTTGAGGGCAGAATTCAGTAGAGGGCACAGTCATCCTGTTATGCTCATATCCGTTTTGGTGAAATTAGGCTGAGATGTTGTCCATTTTCTCTTTTGCCAGGTAGTCTGGGAACCATAGCTTCAGAAGGCTCCAATATCCCCCGGGTACACAAAACTTGTGCTGATAGACTTTGTCGGCTCAGAGATTCAGTTCAAAGGCAATTAGTGTTCCTTTGCCAAAGGCAGGGTGAAGAGGGCCAGTCAGGCACAGATCACCAGTTCAGTAGTTACCAGATCAGTGGCCCTTATCCATTCCACCAGTGAACAGTCAGGCTGAGGTCTCAGTTTCTACTACGGGGATAGATATACCAGTCAGTCAGATGGATCAGCAGAACACGTCAGGGACGGAGGCAATGATACGTCAGATGCAAGAAAGTATGAAGCTCATGCAGGAGGACGCTGTCCGCCAAGCGGAATTTTCCAAGCAGCAGGCTGCAATCATGGCTCAGCAGGCTGAGCTCATCACCAGGTTGCAACAGCAAAGCGGCGCGTCTGCTTCCCAACAAGTTCCTCCTCCAGCAGGAGCCCCCGCACCCGGGGAAACGACGGATGTTCAGAATACCCAGGAGGGTACAGACATTCCTACAGGGCCAGCTCCGCCCCCGGTTTTACCCCAGCTATCCAAAGCACCTACCAATCTGCCAGACTCTCCCTTCGAGTTCGAGGTCGACCCTACGGCATTGAAATTGAGCAAACTTGAGAAGATGTTTAAGAAATCTCAGGGAGTCAACTCCATCCCGGACATTGGAGATGGATATACTGATTCGGTGGTGACATTGCCGGACAGGTTCAAAATGCCTCACATCGACCGTTTTGACGGGTCAGGGGATCCCATGGTCCACCTGAGTTTGTTTTCAGATGTTCTGCGCCCAATGGGCTTGACAAGACTACAGAAGCTTTCCCTTTTTGGCAGGACCCTGTCGGGTATTGCAGCCATCTGGTATGCCAAATTGGAGGATTCAGTGAAACGAAACTGGGAGGAGATGGCCGAGGCCTTCGTCGCACAATATTCATACAATACCCAGATTGAGATCACAACCCGTGATCTCGAGACGACCAGGCAAGAGCCGAAAGAGGGTTTCTCTGACTTTGTAGCCCGCTGGAGGGCCAAGGCCTCAATGATGACCATTAGGCCAACGGATAAGGATCAAATACGGATGGTTGTGCGCAACCTACAGCCCAAACTAATGTGAGAAAATGATCGTGCTCCCCTTCCCTACCTTTTCAGATTTGCATGAGAGGGGAGTACAGATTGAGGATGCCATGAAGCAGGGCCTTATTGACCAGGAGAAAGAGCAGCCTAGGCGGGCGTTTTCTCGCAGTTCGAATGTGACCACCAGTGGTGATGCAGCTGCAAGATCTTCTGAAGTGGGCATGGTCACTACCACCACATCAAGAAAGGCTACCCCATTCACCGGTGCGTCCGGGAGTAACTCACAGACGGCCAAATATCCACCCCGAGTCAAGAGGGTTTTCACTCCACTTCATATCTCTGTCAAAGGCTCTAGAGGTCTTACTCCGGGAAGGACATTTGAAACCGTTGGAACAACGGCCCCTACCCGATCCTATCCCTGCAAAGCATGACCAGACTAAATACTGTGCCTACCATCAGCAAACCGGTCATGACCCGACAGTTGCTTTCGTCTGCGCCATGATGTACAAGATCTGTTTGACAAAGGGGTCATTGCCGCACCAGGTCCCGCAAAGTCTATCGGCACTTGATCAGTGAACTTGTGGGGGATAAGGTGACTATGTGTGATCGAGGGATGAACCACCTGCGGATGGCGCTCAGAATACTCCAGCTCTGGTGGATGGCATGCACTGTTTTGAGCAATATACAAGTGCTGTTAATTTTGTGCTTCTGACTTGGGTATGGGGTCAGTTTTGTTGTTTTGTTTTGAGTCCGTCTTTTTGTTTTGAGTCAGTCTCTTTTGTTTTGGGTCTGTCTTGTGTATTCGAGTCAGTCCTGTTGTATAGGAGTCGGGTGATTCCGGAGGTGTTACCTCGGCGTCACCATTTTGTTTTGCGTTTGTCTTGTTTGTTTTGAATTTGTTTCTGCCAGGGAGCTAGTTGTGCCAATAGATTTTGAATGAAATAGCAGTGATTTCCACACTCTCGCATTTGCTTCTGCCGTGTGCTAGTTGTGCCGGGATTTGAATAAAATGGCAGTGATTCCCCTGCTTTCCACCTGCTTCTGTGAATTGTAAGTCATGTGTTTTTCAAAACTTTTTTTGAACACTGCGGTGAAAACGAAGAGGAAGGAATTCCTCGGGTTTTGCAAAATTTTGATCAATTGAGAGAAAGAGAGGCGTGCTAAGCCCTTAATGAATGAAATCATGCTTGTTAGTGTGAGTACTGAGAAGGACCCTAGCTTTGATCCAGATTGGTCCTACACTGTCTTCAGCGCGAGCGATTTGTCGCTTTCTTAAAAACTTTCAAAAAATGTTTTGCGCGATCCTGCGAAGACATGTGTGGAATCGCTCTTGAGATTGTGCAGCTTAGGATCGCTCTCAGCCTCGAGACTCAACCCCTTTACTTTCAAACCTTGAACTTGGATTCAGAATGTTCAAAGGATAATCACAATATGAGGCCTGTGTGGCCAGATTTGAAGCAGCCCTCGAACAAGAGGCACCAAAGTCAGATCAAGAGGATTAGATGTCGTCAAAAGAAGCTTGCAAAGCTAGATCAGAAGCACCCCTCGAACTAGGGGCAAAAATATCCGATGTGCTCAAAAAGCCAACAGGTGGATCCTTCTGCAAATCAATACAACAGCCACTCTCCTGGATATAGAGGGCTTCAATCTCAAAACCATTTGGCATGGACTTGTTACACTTTTACCCTTTGAGAGGCTCGCTGGGCCGAAAACCCGAAAGGGCGACCCAGGCAAAAGTTAGAGCGAGACAAAAAAAAAAAGCAAAAGCAAAAAAAAAAAAACAGAAAAAAAAGAAAAAGAAAAATGCAAAAAAGAAGAGAAAAGAAAAGAAAAGAAAAGATGAAAAAAGAAGAAAAGAAAGAAATGAAAAAGAAAAGAAAAGCAAAGCTCGCAAGGTTGAAAACCTGCAACAGGCGCCTTGGCAAAAGTTAGAGCATAAAAAGGAGAGGTTAAATACCCGAGTGTACCTTAACCCCGAACTACGTGAGGCTTGATTCCCATCTTTGGGATACGTAGGCAACTTCATTCTGAAGTCCAGCCGTAAAACACTTCAAATTCGATTGTGTCCATGTGATGGTTCTTGTCTTTGTCTTCACTGTATCCGAGAGTTTGGTTGCGTTCATCACTCTGAGGACTGACTACAATGCGCCGCAGTGCTATCCAAACAAGGGGCAACTTTCCGTTGCCATTCAGTGTGCTGCGGCGTTAGTCAAACAAGGGGCAACTTCCGTTGCCATTCAATGCGCCGCGGTGCCGCTCAAACAAGGGGCAACTTTCCGTTGTCATGCAACTCTCTTCAAGCACGGGGCAGTTTTCCTTTGGATCCGAGGTTGTGCGTCTCGAGAGTAGGTTCTATGCTCGTTGAGCAGTGGCCGTTTGCAAAAATAGTTTTTGAGAATTTTTACTGAGGTTGACTAATTCTCTCGAAAATCATCCCATTTTTCTAAAACTGGACCATTTCTTGGACCCAAAAAAAAAAGGAAAATTTTCAGTGCTCATAGCCTGACTTGCGTGATTTCAAATCAAAAAGTTGAATAAGCATGTTAATCTAACTCTCATTTTGGTCAAAATTGTTTTAGTAGAAAACAAACAAAAAAAAAAAACAAAAATGGTCAAAATGATGAACTAGGGGCGCAGTCGAGTCAGGAGTTCTGTCTTTTCCCCTTTTGTCAAAATACTTGCCAAGAAGGGCACTCTACCAGCCAAAAAGGGCACAACTGAAGGGCACAACAAAAGGCTGAAAGCTCTCACATTCTCCGAGCAACGACATATCAAGCCAAGTGCGAAGCACGAACTGGAATGGGGCAAGATATTCCACTCCCTCATCTGGACAGATCTTATCACGTCCAAACTCCCCAGTAGAGCATCATCAATCGATGCCAGCTGTAAATTTGCTACACACCCAGTAGTAGCGCAACCCCTCTGTGGGAGAAACTCACTAGCTTCGTGCAGAAGAAGAAGAATCTAGCAGAATGCTAGGGGCACGAGCCCACAACTTGCTTATCCATCAACCACCCAGGGGAGGGATGAAAAATGAGAGATTGAAGAATAGAGAGATGTGCGATGTGAGAAAAAGTGAGCAAAAGGGTTTTGAGAGAAAAATCGAGATTGAGCGCCCGAGCGATATGAGACATACAAATAAGAAAGGGTGGGAAACACTACCCGGTGAAACAGGCTCCCTGTGCACGTCTGAGTGTCGTGTCTTTTTGTTTTATCTCGTTTCTTGCTTTGAGTCGTTCAAGTGTTACTCGATGTGTTTAGGTTGTTTGCCTTTTATTTCCTTGTTGAGTCGTTTTGCTGTGTTCAGTCGTAGGCTCAATACCTGGTTGAAAACTCATCTCTCAATTTCGAAAATAAAATCGTTTTGTGCTTCGAGTGCCGTGCCGTTCTCCACATTTGTGCAAAACAGAATTTGAATTTGTTCTTTCATAAAGCCGCGGGGTTCAACCCAGGTCATGTGAAAACAGTAAAACCAGGACCCATCTGAAGCTATGAAAGTTCCGGGCTACCAAGCAAAAGAAAAGAAGGAAAATGTCGGACATCTGAGTTTGTCCCAACTTCAGTAAGCTCCGAGATCGCATTCCGTGTGTACCTCTTCAGGTCTTGCCAATGCTCCGGAGTATGAGTGTGCCTCTACCTCAAGCTCAAGATCAAGTCTGCTTCAAGCCGGAATGGCAATCAGAAGTGCTCCCCTCGAGTACCGTTTCGTGCCAGAGGCATCTTGGCTGTGTTCGCGATGAGTTCCTAGGAGACCAACTGCGACGGTGGAAAGTAGAGTTCGAATGGCTGTAGCCTAGAACGCAAAGGTTCGGGATTTCCGAGACTAAAGTCTGGTTTAAATACCCAGAGGCGTGCCCTCGGCTTGAAATCTGTATGGAAGCCCCATAGGTTGAGATAGCGTGTATGCACCTCAATTCTGGATACTGAACCAACCTAGTCTGTCACCCCGTTGGAGAATAGGGAAAGTTGTGAATATGATCAGGAAGAAAGGCAGCATCCAAAGTGTTTACGTGTAGAACCCTTGTCAGCATTTCAGAGCCTTTGTACTGTGAGTTGAAGGTAAAGTGTTCGAAGAGCACGAGAGGAGATCTCCGTCAGAGTAGAGCGGTTCACCGCCACTCACCTCATGAGGAGCTTTCTAAAGCGCCGCTTTGTCCATTTATTGCTTTCCTTAAGCATCATACATTGTAATGCGTTGTACCAATCAAGTTTCTTTCTCAGTCATGCACGATATTGTATGTACGGTTCATTCAAAGAAGTTCCGTCTGAGATCAATCACACTTCATTCACTCAGTGTATCTAACACACTTTATTTGCCTTAGTGTATCAATCGCATTTCACTCACTTTGTGTATCTATCACACCATTCTTCTCTTCATATCACATGTTTGTTTAGTGTATCAATCACACTCTCTTCACTTAGTGTATCTACCACCCACATTTTCATTTTGTGTATCTATCACGCACATATTCACTTTTGTGTATCTATTACACTCTCATTTAGTATATCAATCATACTTGTTCACTAAGTGCATCTATCACACTTTGTGTTCACTTTTAGTATATCAATCATACTCCTGTTCACTAAGTGCATCTATCACACTTTGTGTTCGCTTTTAGTATATCCATCATACTCGTCCACATAGTGCATCTATCACACTTTGTGTTCGCTTTTAGTATATCCATCATACTCGTTCACTAAGTGCATCTATCACACTTCGTGTTCACTTTTAGTGTATCAATCACACCCTGTCCACATAGTGCATCTATCACACTTTGTGTTCGCTTCTAGTATATCCATCATACTCGTTCACTAAGTGCATCTATCACACTTCGTGTTCACTTTTAGTGTATCAATCACACTCTGTCCACATAGTGCATCTATCACACTTTGTGTTCGCTTCTAGTATATCCATCATACTCGTTCACTAAGTGCATCTATCACACTTCGTGTTCACTTTTAGTGTATCAATCACACTCTGTCCACATAGTGCATCTATCACACTTTGTGTTCGCTTTTAGTATATCCTTCATACTTGTTCACTAAGTGCATCTATCACACTTTGGGTTCACATTCAATATATCAATCATACCTTTGTTCACTTAGTGCATCTATCACACTTTGTGTTAGTCTTTTGTGTATCCATCACACTCTGCTCATTTCATTCATTTAGTGTATCAATCACACTTTGTTCATATAGTATATCAATCACACATGCTCGCTTTGTATCTATCACACTATGCCTACTTTGTGTATCAATTGCATACGTTCTTTTGTGTATCAATCGCACACTCTCACCTTTAGTGTATCTATCACACTTTATGTACCAATCACATGTTCACTATGTGTATCTATCACACATGCACACTGTATTCGCAGTGAGAATCGCAGTAATTTTCTTACATCCTTTCTGCATGAGGTATAGTTTGGTTCGAGTTTACTTGCTTGCCTAGCATTCGCTTAAAATGTTGCATTTATTTTGCTTAATTGCTTCATTACAGCTCTCTTTGCATGATCATGAGTGATAACCGGCTTCGCTTAGCGTGTAAGTCCAATCTTCAAACCGGCTTCGCTTAGCGTGTAAGTCCAATCTTCAAACCGGCTTCGCTTAGCGTGTAAGTCCAATCGTCAAACCGGCTTCGCTTAGCGTATAAGTCCAATCGTCAAACCGGCTTCGCGTAGCGTGTAAGTCCAATTGTCAAATCGGCTTCGCTTAGCGTGTAAGTCCAATTGTCAAACCGGCTTCGCGTAGCGTATAAGTCCAATCTTCCAACCGGCTTCGCTTAGCGTGTAAGTCCAATCTTCAAACCGGCTTCGCCTAGCGTATAAGTCCAATCTTCAAAACCGGCTTCGCCTAGCGTATAAGTCCAATCTTCAAAACCGGCTTCGCGTAGCGTATAAGTCCAATCTTCAAAACCGGCTTCGCTTAGCGTGTAAGTCCAATATTCAAACCGGCTTCGCGTAGCGTATAAGTCCAATCTTCAAAACCGGCTTCGCGTAGCGTATAAGTCCAATCTTCAAAACCGGCTTCGCGTAGCGTGTAAGTCCAATCTTCAAACCGGCTTCGCGTAGCGTATAAGTCCAATTTTCAAACCGGCTTCGCGTAGCGTATAAGTCCAATTATCAAAATCGCCCTGCACATCATTTTGCATTTTGCCCCTGCCTGCGGGCATGCCTGCGGGCACACATATCTCTGTTTATCTTGTATGATTGTCTAAGCCTTCGGCCTTGTCAAAAATGGGTCGTCTCTGGGCTTTGACATTCACTCCCGTCACTTGTGACTTCCGAGTTCTATCAAAGAGGGGCAACTGTAGACACCCCATTTTTGACCGACCTTAAGACTCAGACGTCACCGATTGAGCGCTCGGTGATGTTGCATATTGTGCTCGTTCAGAAGTCTCAGAGTCGCGGCCGTGCGCCCTGCCTCCGGACTTCCGAACTCTCTTCTGTGCCTTGCCTCGGTTTGCGAACCAGACTCGGTTTTCTCTGTTTTCTTTCCTGAGGGGAGGGAGAGGTCCCGTAGACCATCTCTCAGTGGCCGTGGGCTACATTTCGTGGCCGTAGGCCATTTTGCCCATTTCGGAGCCCGGTTCCCGGTTTTCGGAGCCGTCAGGCCGTGTGCCTCGGTTCGGGACCGCCCAACCATCTCCGATTCCTCCGGTTCTTGGCAAGTGCCTCTGTTTTATCATACCGAGGGACACTGGGGTCTCAGATACCCACCTCGTGGCCAAACACCACTTTCGGTGCTTAACGGCCGGTTTTCGGGCCCCGAACCTCGCGGTTTGGCCCCCGAGCATTCATTTCGCATCGATTTTCGTTCATTCTTAGCAGGCACCTCTGTTTTGTCATACCGAGGAACACTGGGGTCTCAGATACCCACTTCGTGGCTGAATGCCACTTTCGGTGCCTACAGCCGGTTTTCGGGCCCCGAACCTCGCGGTTTGGCCCCCGAGCATTCATTTTGCATTAGTTTTTGTTCAATTTTGGCAGGTACCTCTGTTTTAGCACCAGGAAGATCACTGGAGGGTGGGAGGCCAGCAATTATCCCAGATAACCAGTTATGCTCTTCCGGCGCCCGTTTTGCTCACTTCCGGGCTAATGTTGAATACCCTAGGCCCATTTTCTTCCAACCACAACCACATATTTGTGATGAGGGCACCTGGGAGGACACCAAAACATGGTGGTCGGCCAGCAATTTTTTGTTCCATTTTTGGCCATGGCCGGCCGGCCAGGGTGAGTGGCTGGCCGACCAGTTGGGGTGGCCGGCCGGCCACCTTCAAGAAATCCACCTGGCCGGCCTGCTTTCTCCTTTTGCACCCTTTACAGCTGTCCAGCTGCTTTTCAAAATATCCCTGTCCTCCGGGGGATATTTTGGGAGGGAAAGCTTGGATGCATTTCCCTCCCCTTTTACACCCTTTCTTGCCCATTTAAGGGGCTGACCTCCTCCTTTGCTAGGGTTACAAAATTTCTCCTCAAGAGCTTCTCTTCCATTGCCTCCATTTTCCCCTCCAAAAACCCTAAAAAGCTTCAAGTCCCTAGCTCTTTTCTTCATCAACCCTAAGCCTCACCATCACCACCTCCATTTCAGCAGCAAAGGAGTGTTTTCCAGAGGCTAAGAAGCAACAAATTGAAGCCAAGAAGCAACCAAAGTTAGATCTTCAAGGGTAAGTCTCTAATTCCCTTTTTCTTACACAATTTTGCTTCAATTCTTTACCCTACTTGCTCACTGTTTTGGGCTCTGACCCCTACTGATTTTGTGCTTATTTTGAGCCCCTATACAACATTGTAGAAGGGCTCAACCTTGTTTGGTATCTCTATCATGCTCTTCCTTCAATACCTCTCTTTATGCCAATATTTTGCATGCTTTATTTGGCTTTTGAGTGATCTGTTTTCGAGCATGCAATATACTGTGAGTGGGCCTATTTTGAGCCTCTCTTCAATATTGAAGAAGGGCTCAACCATGTTTGGTGGTTCTATCATGCACTTGCTTTGTAATCCTTCCAATTTACCGTAAAATTGCATGATTTCTTTAGCCTATTTGAAGTCTGATTTTGAGCATGTCATTAACTGAGATTGAGCTTATTTTGTGTCCCTATACATTATTATAGAAGGGATCAACTTGGTTTAGGGTCTCCATGTTACACTTGCCTTTATATCTCTCTTTGACCCCACTTTGCATGCATTTTTAAGCTTATCTAGCTTCTGATTTGAGCCTTCATCAGGCTAGTAAAGAGCCTTGTTTTGGCCTTCTCATGATGTTTTGTTAAGGGTCTTAGGCCATTTGGTCCATGCTTTTGATACTTCATGTAATATCCTCTTCGATTCCGTAAAATTGCATGCTTTGTTAGGCTTTCTTGGATTCTGTTTTGAGCCTTCATCAGGCTTAGAAAGTGTCTTAAAATGACCCATTCTTCATGTTTTATTAAGGGTCCAAGGTTGTTTGATGTATGCTTTTGGTACCCCATGTTATAGCCTTTGTTGGTTCATTATTTTGCATGCTATGTTTAGCCTATCTACATACTGAATTGGGAGATGTCATCTCTTGTAAATGTGCATATTTTTGGTCCCTCTTGAATGTTGTAGAACTGTGTTTTTCAGTTTGAGCATTGTATATACTACTTGCTTTGTAATTCCCCTATTTTTCCCATTTTTGCATTCTAATTTTGCCATACTTGTGGTTGTTGTTTAGCCTTGCTTTGTATTGAAAAAATGTTATTTTAGGGGCTGCCTTGCTACTGTTTTACATGTCATGTGTCAATTATGCATGTTTAGTAGGGCTGTAGGCCATTTCGGGTGCATTACATCGCATTTCGGGCATCGGGTGTAATTTTAGTCATAATTCGGGGGCTATTTGTGCATCATTTTAGCTGCTGAAATTGGCATTTTCCATATGCCATATGTCACATCTCATTCGCATGTCATTTCTGTGCCTTAGGGCCATGCCTCGGTTTGCGTGCCCGTGTGCACGCATTTCGAGGCACTTCATTTTTGTCTCTCGGCAGCTTATGTGAGTGCGGCTGAGGCCCTCTCATGTTAGTGTAAGCCCATATCGCATTCCGTATGTCATTTGCATTGCGTGTGTCACCGCCTCGGTTTGCGTGCCCGTGGGCACGCATTTCGAGGCACTTCATTTTTTATCCGACGGCCTCCCGTATGAGAGTGGCTGAGGCCCTCTCATGTTGGTATAAGCCCATTCTGCATTCTGTATGCCATTTTCGCATCATTGCATTCCGTATGCCACTCTCTCGGTTTGCGTGCCCGTGGGCACGCACTTCGAGGCATTTCATTTTAGCCTCATTATATATCATTTCCATGACATTTTGCATTCCGTATGCATCGCCTCGGTTTGTGCGCCCGTGGACACGCATTTCGAGGCACTTCATTTTTTATCCGACGGCATCCCGTGTGAGTGTGGCTGAGGCCCTCTCATGTTGGTATAAGCCCATCATTGCATTTGCATGCTATCTCATGCCTTGGGATCATTGCCTCGGTTTACGTGCCCGCGTGCACGCACTTCAAGGCATCTCATTTTCATAGCATTGTGTATGTTAGGATTGTATCTTAGTTGCATTTCATGCATATCATGCATATTGCATTGTGTTCGGGATAGGAGTTAGCCCGGGCACGGGAAACGAGGCACGTTCCGTACTCCGAGTGACGGAACGGGTCTCAATTCCCAAGTCACCGACACTCCGGATTACCCATGATGGAGTTAGGTTTTGTTGTAACATTCATCTGCATTGCACCCTATATTGAGTTGTGCAATCCGATTCCTCGGCCATCATGCATCAATATGCGTGATTGGTGGCACGAGGATCGAGGCATGCATATATTTGTGAAATACATTGCTATGCCCTTTTCCTGCTCTCTGTTGCAGCAAAATAAGGAATCAGCAACTTTTCGGAGTCTGGCGCGCATTTCGAGAACAATTGCAAACAGAGGCTAAATTGGGCATCCCAGTGGATTTCTACGCAAAGGCAATCCGGCATACATCATTCATCAGAAGCGAGGCAGCCCCTGGCTTGCAAGCCAATTTTAAAGCTTTCTTAGTTTAATTTGATTAATTAATTAGGAATCTGTATATTATTCGAACTGTTTATTTCGGACTGTATTATTTATTCGGACCCTCTGCGCGAGGGCATAATTGTAATAAGTGTGGGTGAGTGTGATGTATGTCTTCCAACCCCACGTCTTTCTTCCCTTTTATTTACCCGCTTATGTTGGTTAGATATAGGGCATATTTCAAATAGCATACAGTATGACAGCATGTTTGCATCATTCATCTGTTTTGCACGCACCGGGCTCGGCGCATCATACAAACTGCATTTGTATTTCAATTCCAAATTGAATACGTGTTAGTTATAGCATTTCATATGCCATGTTTAGAATAGCCGAGCCTGCTATAGTTTGCATCTTTGCATGTGTTGCTTTAGGCAATCCTGTATATTTAGGATCATGCATGATTTCTAACAAGCTTCTGTTTTGGCTTGGAGTACTCGGTAAGTGGTTATGCTTTAGCATCCTTGCATGCGTGTGAGTGTTGCCATGAATAGCATGCTTGCCATGAGGCTATGTGCTTATGTGATATAACTGCCTTGAATGCCTGTGGGTGGAGGTTGTGTTGCTTGGATTGGACAAATTCATCAAATGTTTGTTTTAAGCCCACTAGATAGTGGCAAAACCATTGTTTTCTAAGCCCACCTGAGGGTGGCAAATCCGCGTCTCAGCCTACCTGCGGGTAGCACCATCAAACCATTTTCAAATAAACAAACATGAAATGTTTTGTTCCAATTCAGGCGACTCAGTCTATATTTGTTTGCTGCGAGCATCACATAGTAACCTAGGCTAATAATCGGAATAAGAGCATACAATGTTTTCAAAAACAGATATCATGGTTAGTAGAGGCCGGTCTTCGACCGGGCGAGCGGGGGTGCTCACGAAGTGACCTTCCCCAATCGTACCCAAGTTACCGAGCCAACTTTGGTGATGACGGACGCGTGGCCTTTGGCACCGAGTCAGGGTTTCCTAAATTTCCCATTAAAAAACATTTAGGTGGCGACTCTGTATCTGGCAAAGCAGTCCATGTTTGGCACTTCTTTTCAAAAATCTGTTTCTCAAAACGATTTGCCGGATTTGGACTCTTTGGTTCAAGATTGAGAACCGTGACATTTGAGTCCTTGAACTGTAGTGACCCCAATATGAACAGAACGGGACTTAACCCTCCCGGGGCGTTCGGGGGACGTCTACAGGAGGCAAATTTGAAAATTCCAGATTTTAGCTTCCACGCTCAAGCGAAGGATTCCACGCTCGAGCGACCATCTTTTGTTCAGAGCTCTGCTCAAGCGAATGAATGTTGGCTCGAGCATAGATTGCAAGCTCTCAGGTTTTCTGCGTGTGTAGACGCACGCTCGAGTGAAGGAACCTACACTCGAGCGAGGATTGTGTCTCACGCTCAAGCGAGCATCGAGCGAGCGTCGAGCGGAGATTTTCAACATCCAGCACTTTTTGCATTTTTACAGACCGCTCGAGCGAGGAAGTCCACGCTCGAGCGACCCCTCCGTTTTGGCACGCTCGAGCGAGACCCCTGTTTCAGCAAAAATTTGAAAAGTGTTTTAAAGTGCATCTTTGCATCCTCATTCCATCATAAGCATTCCTAAGCCTAGTTTAAGGCATCTCAATGAGGATAATGTTATAGAACCACACTAGTATAGTTAGGGGCTAAGTTATTAATCCGAGTGTGTGTTCGTTCTGCAATTGTAGGGTTAACATCCGAGGACGCTCGTTAGCTTGTCTATAGCCCAGTGCTCTGTGAGTAACAATGTCGTAAAGATATGTTCAATTATGATTATTTTCTGAATGATCAACTGTTCTGCTTACTGAAACGTTATTGTTTAATGAATGAATATTTGTCTTATTTGTAAACTGTATTCGTGGCATCCATAGCAATTTACTGTTACTGCTACTGTCACAGAGATCTCTGTCGGTTCCTATGTTTGGAACCACTACTATTTACTGTTATGATGGGCATCAACTGATTGTTCAGTTTGTTAAGACCTACTATACTGTTTTGCTATTGGATGTACCACATATGACTACTATGGTTCTAAATGACTGATTTACTGATGCAATTGACTGCTTTAATTACTAAAAGGACATTCATTCTTAACCCCTTTACGCATATGTTATTCACTGGGCTTTAGCTCACTATTTATGTTTATATGTAGGTGTCCAGGCACCGGACCGGAGCTAGGAGCGTCGTGTTAAGCTCTTGTTTTGTCAAGCTAACCATTGTGCCTCACTTTAAGGTTCCAAGCCCGTCAAGCTAAGGCTGTTTTGGGGTATTTTAGATTCACCCTTTTTGTTTCTGTTTTGTACTGACTGAATTAGTTTGATTGTACAGTTATGGTGAAGGGATCAGGTCCCTAACCTGGATGTTTTGTATATCTGTTATGTACATACGTTTTGGTTACCAATGTGGCATGTTTATAAAAAGTCTTTTTGCATCCAGATTGTCACAGCTCATTGGACATATTTTATTTACTGTTTTGGCTTCCGCCAGCCCCTTTACTCTGTATTACTGTCATTACTGTTAAGCAGGTCTTCGGTAATCACGGATTACTGGCCGGTTGCGATACTAAACCCATAAGGGCGGGTTTGGGTCGTGACAACAAGCTAACTCTAAAATAATTAGATTGAAAATTGACTTTTTTAGTAATTTTTTGATTTTTTACTAAAAGATATGTAAAAAAGTAGAGAGAGCAATTTGACAACTTATAGTAATTTTTTAACTTTTTGACTAATTAAAAGTTACCAAACAAGACCTAAATAGAATGCCTTCGTGAATTGTTGAGAGCAAAAACCAATCAAATTCACAAAATTTCTCTATTAAATTTGTGAGTTAAATTTTTAACTAGTAATGCATATACTTTTATATGTGTAAGACAAGCGTTTATACAAAGGAAAATAATTTGTCCCCCTAAAAATGTCCCCCCTAATCCCCCTAATGTCCAAAACAACATCGTTTTGGACATGTTTTTTTTTTTTTTTTTTTTTTTTTGCCTTGTTCTGAATTTTCGGGGGTTTAGGGGTCCCCCATTTTCGGGGGATCTAGGACAGCCCTTATACAAAATAGTTTAAATTTTTTTTGTAGTGCTTATTTTTCTTCCCTTACAACGTTGTATGTAGTCTGTGACAATTGGATTTGGGCTTGGTTATTAATTATTAAGGGGGAAATTACCCATAGGTCCCATGTGAAACATGTGGTCTCCATTTAATCCCATAACTTTTTCACCACACCCAAAAGTCCTTTCCCCAATCTGGGACACCTCTCGTCTCTCTCATCCATCGATATCCTTGGTGTTGAGCTCGATGAACTCGTCCAAATCGATGACTCCATCGCCATCAGAATCGACCTCTCGGATCATGGTCTGGAGTTCTTCATCGTTGTCGGGGTAGCCGAGGCTGGAGAGGATGGATCCGAGCTCGGAGGAGGAGATCTTGCCGTCACCATTAACGTCGAATTTGTTGAAGACTTGCTTGAGTTCTTGCTCGATGTGGGCGCGAGAGTTGCGGGAAGAAGAGCGAGAGATGGCCGAAGATGGATCCAGAGAAGGGGTTGTAAGAATCTTCCATGAATATGGTTTTGTCAATTTCTCTCTCTTTCTCTCTCTATTTACAGATTTTTTTTGGGGATAGTTGTTGATCTATAGTTGTTGTTGTTGATGATAAAATAGATCTATAATATCATTGAAACAGATCTGTAATGACTTAGATTTGTACAGCTATCACACAGATTTGTAATGAGAAAATTTTCGAATTCTGAACAAGTAATTTTCGAGTTTTAGTTACAGGCGGTGAAAACTGTAAAATTTTGCAGTTTGAATTTTTTTTTTTGGTGCTGGAATGAATCATGGTTTAAAACTGTAAAATTTTGCAGTTTTATAACATGCTTTAGAACTGTAAAATTTTACAGTTTCATAACATGTTTTAAACATTCCGACGACTTTCTGGCGATGTTGAACATTCCGACGAGTCTCCGGCGACCGTTTGATGGAAGTCCGACGATAGTAAGATGTGAACAGTGTCTGTAAATTAAAAAAAAAAAAAAGGATTTTTTGGTAACAATTAAAAATATGTGTGGACTAATTGGTACAAATATTTTGTTTTGGGATTAGCTGGATCTTGAACTTGTTGCATGGGACTTATCAGTAAGTTCCCCATTATTAAGCTTGATAATTGTTGAGTTTTTAAACTATTTTTAGTGACTAATTTGATATAATATTTTTATATTTATAATTATTCTTTTATCTATTGAGAAAAAAACCCGCAATAACTCATTTCTTTCACCGTCAAACACGATTTGACCTATGAAAAGTCAAAATTGGAGGAAAAATTTAAAACTGCACCCAAAGTTGAAGGCAAAGTTGTTTAATACTAGCATTACCAATATATAACATATCTTTGTTTACTTTATTCCTTTGTTTTTTAGTCAAACTATATTTAGTTGTATTGTATCTTCTTAATAATTAATGGGTTAGACTACTTTCAAATTTAAATTTAAATTTAAACTAATTTGATTGGCATGTGGGATCCATCGCTGGTACCATTTTTATGTTTCAAATAATTTATTTTTTATGGTCTTCTATGTATATCATCTATAAAAAATTAAATTAATTCAATAATTGTAATTTTTTTTTATATTTTATTTTATTGTGCTGGTCTCAAAAAACATAAATATTCTATCACACAAGATTAGATATTATATTAGCAGATAAAAAACAACTTGAATCACAATGAAAAAAGAATTATCAAAAGAAACTGAATTATATTGATCAAAAGTCTATTTGTGCTAAAGCAGACATCATTATTTGTAGTAAACGAAATCAAAATGAAACAAGGCAATAAGAAATTAGGTTAATTCATTGTTAGACACGAAAATAAATAGAAAATTGTTAAAAATAATAAATTTGAGTTAAGTCCAAATTTGAATACTAAAAAAAATTATAAACACGTCAAAATAAATGGCGTTAAAAACGGACTTTTCAAAATAAAGTTATTGCTAAAATAAAATTTTCTAAAATAACAAAATCACTAATTTAATGGCTTAAATGAAAGAATTTTACCAAAATCCACCCTGCATCATTGCCAAGGATGTATGACTTTGATTTAAAATGTCGTATATTGCTAAACCAAAATTTCTAAAATGGCAAAATCACTAATTTGATGGCTTAAACGAAAGAATTTGGTTAAAATCCACGGTGCATCATCGCCAAGGATAGGATGACCTTGATTTAAAATGTTGTTTTCTATTAGACTACTCGGAGATAATTTTGAGCTTGTTACAAAAGTATCACTATTATTGTCAATTTGTCTTCTTCTTCGTCTTTTGTCATTCCAATTTTTTTAAGAATTTCTCTACTACTTGTTCTAAATCAAAACTTTAAGAAAAATGATTAAAATATGATAAAATGATTCACTTAAAATAATAAAAAAATCTGAATAAAAATTTGTGTGCATTTTTGTTATATATTATATATATTTTTTTTTATTGAATTGTTTCATATTTTAGTGAATTTTTATTATTTTTTAAATGTATCTAATCTTGATATAACTAAAAAAAAATTTAAAAATTTAAATAAAATATGAGATTTTTTTAGAAAAGATAAAAGAAAACCCTTCTAAAAATCAGTTTTTGAAAAATCAAAATTTTTTTTTTATACAATTCAATGCATAAAAACTCGATTTTTGAGTGATAGGCAAAACATTATTATCAAGATTGCCGACCACCCATGAACAAAGGTTTGAGTAGAAAAAGGTTTGGAGACTTGGAAGACTAGTGGACCACGGAGTCGGTTTGAGTAGTAATTATCGACGTGAACAATACCCATCCAGTGGACTGACTGTTCCAACAACAACAACAATATTATGAATCTAAACCACACAAAAATTATTCAGAATTATAATCTTACATTCAAATTTATTTTATATATAAATTGCACACTACATAAATTTAATTTTTACTACACAATCACCCATCTAAAAAAATTTGGGTGATTTTTGTTTGATTCCTAGACTTTTTCTTCCTACCATCTAGGGGTGGGCGCGGGTCGGTTGCAGCCATAAAACCCCCAATCCATCATCCGTCCGCTAGATTGATAGATTGAAAAAAATCAATCCGCATCCGTCCGCCAATCCGGCGGATGTGGATTGAGCGGATTGACGGATGGATGCGAATCGGTTTAACGGTTTAAAATTTTATAAATTTTCAACATAATTCAACTTATGCACTTCCTCAAATTTTTTTTTAAAAAATATTACAGGCAATGACTTAAAAAAGTATTACAATCACTATATGTCTCATCCAAAGAAAGAAAGTTTGAAACTTTAAAATATTACAATCACTGCATGTCTCATCCACATAAAGTATTACAATATGTGATTTTTAAAATACAAAAACAATTCAAACCACCTGTTGGCTTTTTGGCTTTCGAAGGGTATTTTTGTAAATGCGAGCGTGCCAGCAAGGATCAATTAGTCCTTACAGAAATTATAATTGCCAACCAATTATCAGACGATTGTGTTTTAGTTCTTTCAGCCTCAATGAAGAGGACTTTTACTGATGGCTTGACTTAGGAGAAATTAAGCAAAATAACAGACAAATGACGACCAATTGAAGTATTTCATTAAGATGAAAACTTACAATGATCCAAACTCAGCCTCGTAGAGGTTTACAGCGACAATCTACTCGAAACTACTCCTATGAATGAAGTGCAGTGCAGGAATTTAAAGTGCAGGAATGTAAAGAACAGGTATTTAAAGTGCAGGAAATGTAAAGACTGGAAATGTAAAACTGGAAAAAAATATGAAGTAAATGACTGATTTGTTGGATCTGAGTCTGGGGGCTTTTTCTAGGGGTTTCCCTGCTATTTATACTCCTCAATGATGACCATCGAACTGCACTTCAAACCGTCGAACTGCTCCTCCATGATTGCTTGATTATGCTGCCTTAGAAGTAGTTCCACTACGCCATTACTTGCAGTTGGGCTTCCCTCCTATATTTGAATTTGAATGTGAGTAACCGTTGAAGCCACGTCACCTTGTATCTCTTCGCTGATCCAATGCTACTCAGACCACGCAAGAACCAATATTAACCGCCCTGTGTACGGTCATGATCGAAGATTAAACATTCTTTCTGTATTGCCCTTACTTCGCCACATGTCGAATTGTAACTGGCTTTTACAAAATATGTAGCCAACATTACCCCCCGCACTAATATACCCAATACTTGGCGATATTAGTGGATCAAAGCCTTTCCCGCGCTTTTGGAACGTGCATGGAGTCTATATTCTGGAAACACAACTGCCATCCATTGATGATTACTTGCATTAATTTCGTTTCTGACCTTTGGAACATCTCCACCACTTTAGTAATCGAACAGACTAATATCTTTTTCATGACTGAACCAAACTTCTTCTCTATTGATCAAGTACATGAAGAGTCATCTGATGATGTTGTTTTCTCTCGAAAGAACTTCCATGCATTCATTAGCCACCTTTACCCGCCTTTCCATATTCAAGTCATGGATGCCTTTGCAAATTACCAACCTTTGGATTACGAACATATTGCCCTTAATCCTTCGATTCAGAAAGTTGCAAACATGGACATAGGAAATTCTTCTTCTGATTCACCTTTGGATTGTGAACAAACTGTCCTTAGTCCTTTGATTAAGAATGTTGCAAATATGGACATAGGAGGCCCCTCTCCACAATCCTCTGCATGGGATAAGGCCGTGGCTTCAAATTCCTCCGGGGCTTCAGGCTGGTCAAGCTGGTCAGAACCTGAGGTCTAGGAATTAAGGGAGCGAATTAACCATCATTTTGTCGAATTCACCGACCCGTTGGACTTTCCTTCTTATGCGCGAAGCTCGGTGGTTTATCCTTACATGCCTATCGACTGTCGATGCAGTTTAGAGGACAATCTACTCGTGGCATGGTACACATCATCCATGCCTACAAAAATGGTACGATCTGTTCCTCGTCCAGAAGAGGCACAGGGGTATAACCCTTCATTTTTAGCCAAAAAGGCGAAGCTTCATCCTCTGACTGGCTTGATTGTGTCAATGCTCCTCAATTTCCTCTTTCTTTCGAAATGGGGGCCGTTATACCTCCTCCTTCGAAAAAACTTTCCTGGATAGAGAAGTTGAAGGCTTACCCTTTCTGCAGAGAAGGTTTTCCCTCCTTACAGCCTCCACCTTCTCCTACTCCAGCTCAACAAAAGCAAGCCCAACTCCTGCTTGCAGCCTTTTCTCACCTACCCTTCAATGTTCTTGAGGAAGATGTTCCCCTTAAGAACTTTCGATGGGCTTGTAATATTCTGACTCGGGGCCACGTTCTCAACCCCATTGCTCAAGCAGAGACTTCACACGTTTTTGTACCAACTTCCATCACTTCTCCATTGGCACCGCACTTCTTTGGCCACCCTCAATCCTTGGATCAACTTTCATCGCTCCGAGTTCATTCTCAATATGAAGCAGAGAACCTCGTCGAAGAATACAACGACTTTCAAAATAAGGATTCTGCGTACTGGGATGATTTGGAAATGGATGAGTTGGAACAAGGACTAAGAGAAACGGGTTCTAAATAAAGGCTGAGGAGCTTTTTTATGAAGTGAGAACACATCAACTCATGCAGCCAATGTTAGAAGAAATAGAGGATAGAATAAAGAAGAATAGAAATTCATTGATCATAGTTGGACTAAGTTTCATGATCTTGTTATTTATTCCATTCCCTATTTTTATGAGCTTGAGTTTGTACCCAAATAGGGTTATTCGATGTAATCACTTTTGCTTAATATAATTAAGACTTTTCCTCTGTTCGGCATTGTCTCTGTTTGCCTTTAAAAGCAAATTCAAGACTTTGAACTGAACAATCTTATCCTTCGAACCTGGACTCAATTGTCTTAAATGAAACACTACAAAGAACCAATTATGAACTTTTCCAATTTATGGAATAAAGTTAACAGTTTTTGGCTGATTTTCAATCAGAATCAGTGTTTCGAATATAGCAATCTTATACTTAAAGCTTGTTTCAACCATAATCAACATCTGACCATGGTTAGTATGATCAATTTAGTTTTAAATTGACCATCTTTTGTTTCGAACAACAGTTCATGCTGCTTTAGTTCCACATACAACTTTTTTGTGAACCAACCATTGGTTTGATGTTTCGAACACCAAATCCTATCCTTAAAGTCTCAAGTTTTGCCTCGAAGGACATTACCTTCGCTAAGAAACCTAAAACAGGTCTTTTAACCTTTCGGAGAAAAACAAACACTTGAATATTCTTATATTTATTTATTTTTTTGAGTATGAAATGTGCTTCGAAGTTGGCTTCTCCGTTTCGAAGCCGTAGTTTTTGGCTTTTGGCGCCAAAATTTGGCTTCGAAGCCAAATTTTTTACTTCGAAGCTAACCTCAGTATCTGGGCTGTGTTTTTCCCTCCAAAAGTATCAATATTGAAGGAAATTTTTCGTATTCGTACTTCCAGTACTTAACGACTTACGCAATATATTTTTCAGACACAAAAGCTTTTAAACACCCCTTTGTTTCGTGCTCTGAAATCACTTGCTCTTTTAATACACAAACCCTACCGATCTTCTGTTAACCCTCTCTTTGCTACTTGCTATCAATGGATCCTTTCTCGCTGAAAGTGCTCGCTGGCGACCGTATCAGCCCTACCATGGCTTTGAAGAAATGCATTGATGAAGAAATCGCCAAGCTAACAACTGGTGGGTCAAGCGCCATAGATGGACGTCTCTTTGTTCCTCGCCACAGCAACCAACAAGAGTACGTCCTAGGTCCCATCTTTCGGGAGGCCCCTGACCAACTCCCAGCTTTATACCCTCGTTTGAAGATCACTTTCTTCTCTACGAAGGAGGGCTTGACTGGAGCAATTGGAGAATGACCCGGCCTCATCGCTGCTGGCCGACATTGAGAACCGAATGGGAGGAATGGTATGACAGGGTTGTGCCTGCGAGAGAAGATGACCTACAGGAGCTCTGCATCCTCGACGCTCTTCGTCTTTCCAGGTTCATCATTCCTGAGGACCCCTTTTTAATTCCTGCTGCTCTATGTTTTTGGAATATGGCTTTTAATTTCTTTCAATTTCGGTGCGGCATGATGGCCTCCACCGTTCTTGATATTTGCCATCTTTTAGGGCTTTCACCCCATGGCTCTCCTTTTACTCCCAACTACCCGGACCTCCCTGTTAAATTTTCCCTTCCAGCCTTAAACTCTTCTTATAGTGACTTCGTAAAGACTGAAAATAAAAGGGAAGGCCCCATAAGAGACGGAGAACTATTTTCCTTCATTTTATACTGGTTGTGCAAATTTCTCTTTTGCACCTCATCTCAGAGGATTATGCCTGAGTTCGCTCCACTTGCGAAGGCACTTGTCTTGAAAAAACACATAGCTCTTGCCCCTTATCTTTTAGGTCATGTCTACAGAGCTTGCTCCCAATTTTGCGAAAAACCTCTTGATGTTAACCAAGGAGGTCTCCTCTAGGTGCTCCAACTCTGGCTCTTTGCTTATTTCACTGATTTGCATCAAAAATGCCTAAAATTCCTTGTTCAAGATCCTAGCACCTATGGGAAAAGTTATGCTAGAATTGGTCTTTACCCTGCTTCTTTTGCTTATTACTTTGCTTTCTTTTATCAATTCCCTATTTCTCCTCCTGCTTCCCTTTTTTGTCCTTTTGATGCCAATAAAGGACCTGCTTGGCTGCAAACTTTTCTGGCTGATAAAGAGCGCTCCACCTCACCACACAAAGATATGTAGGCTTCAATTTTGCTACCGAGGGAGTTGTTCATTGGCACTTTAAACCCTCGAGGTTATAAATGCATATCTGAGGTGTACTGCCCTTCTCAGTTTGCCAGACAATTTGGGCTCCCTCAAGGGATACCTGTTCTACTTTGCAGTCTCTCGAATGTCCACCTTACGGCTAGAGACTTGAGATATCTAAATCAAAGCTAGAGGCGGCAATATTCAAACTGCTGAAGGAATTGAATGAATTTCAATTTGTCCATTTTCTCTCGTCTGGCTTAGTTTTGAAAAGATTCCAGAACTGGTGGACAGCCAATATGGAAGTGCGCCTATCTGTACACCCTCATGACTTGCTAATAGAGTTAGGAGTGCCTTTGAAGGCTAAGTCAACAACAGTTGAGAACATTCCCTCCCTTTCTATAGCTACCACAACTTCTCCTGCAACCTCATCTCCTCCAACTAGAGTTACCAGAGCTGCTTCGAAGAAGGGTTAGTATTTTCATGCCCTTTTTTTTTTCTTTTTAAATCTTTTGTTTGTTTCCTTTACACTCATATTTCTTTTGGTGCAGGGTCCCCCACAAGAAGAATCCCCCAAGAGAGCTGAAACTTTAGCTACTCTTAAGAGAGACAACAACAGAAACAAAAATGAAGCTAATCCCTCCTCCTCAGGAATCTGAATCTCAGGCAGAAGAGAGAGTTGAGCAAGAACAAGAAGTACCTTTGCAAAGAACAGAGACAAAAGGTGGCTGTCTCCTCATCCGATATAATCGAAAATCTTGCTTACGAGGCAACTACCACAATAATGGAGAAAGAACTTACCTCTGAAGAATCTGAACCCCAGGTTGAAGAAAGGGGGGTTGAAAATGAGCCGGTAGTATCACTGCCAAGAAGGAAGAGAAAGAAAGTGACTGTTCCTGCTACTGACTTGGTTGAAGACCCTATTCATGAAGCAGCTGCCAAGGCAGTAGAGCAGGAACATTCCAAAGCCATGATTGTCTTCGAGAGGGCTGAGAAGAGACAGCAGCAACAATTTCTGAGAGAGGAAGCTGCTACTGCTGATGCATCACAAAGGGAAACCACAAGGCAAGAAGGCAAAGACTGCCGAACATTATTCCTTCGCAGCTCTTCCATTATTTCTGAAACAAGTAATTTCTTTCATGCTTCTACTGTTTTTTCCCTTGTCAGCTTTTGGTATTGAAGTTTGACATTGCTTTACATCTCTTCTCTTGCAACAACAACTACTGCGTTTATTTTTCCAATGAGGCCTCTCTCAATTTCAGTTGAAGTTGATCAAATGCAGAATGTCAGGGTTATTCAAATCGTACTCCCACTTCCAAGGCCTACATTCGATGTACCTTCTTTGAGCCCCAGCATTCCTGCATCTCTTCTTTTGGCTTAGAGCCATACCTCCCTTTCTTGACCTTTGACCTACCTCAGTCCACTTCTCCTTCGAGCTTTCCTCTCCTCTCCTTCTTTACAGAAATTCCAACTGCTACTCCATCTCTAATGACAGTTGATTCTCCTACAGAGGGTGCTGGTAGTTCTCCAACTCATAGTTCATTACCTTTACCTACTTCCAGCCCCTCTTCACTTGATTCATTGGTGGCTAAACCATAGAACTGCCAAAGATGCTCCATCCATTTCTCCTATCCCCATGCAGTCCTCTGTGCCTTCCACCACAACTCTCTCTGCGCCTCTCATGTCTATGGATGAGGTTGATGTCTTCGAAGCCAGACTAGCTAGTCTCTTCGACATACCCTCTACCTCTCAACATTCAATGTTGAAGCTGAGCCATTAGTTTTGGCTGACTCCTTGCTGGAAATTTTTGAGAGCTCTTCTTCCTCCAGCAGCAAGCCTTCTGCACCTTTGATAGACCTGGACACATGCCTGGATCTGTTGATTTCTTTTTCGAGGATCCCCTTCGAGGCTCTACCAAGGCCTATAATCAGAAATGGGTTCCTCCAATGCTGCAAAGTTGCTGAGCAGTCCGGCCATAAATGTCAAGTCATCTATCTCAGGCAGCAGCTACTGTCGATTTTACATTAGCATTTGTCAGGCTGCCAGTGCTGAAGGCTGATGAGAAATTGGCTAGCGACCAGAGTTTTGTTTCCCACGTACATACTGAAGTGTCAAAGCTTAAGGAACACACACTCCTCTGCCTCCCACTTTCGAGTCCAGTTGCTGGAGAGGAAAGCTCAACTTGAAGAGGAGCTATCTGCAGTGAATCAGGCCTTAGTCCGAACTGATACCAAATTGCAAATCACCAACCAAGGACTGGCTGATCGAAAGGAAGAGATGGCTACAGCTATTCAACTAGTTTCATCACTTAGCAATAGGAAATCCATTGTAAAAGAACAACTAAGACACTGTAATAATTTTTGGGCCAATTTGTGGCAAAATGTACTTAATTCTTTATGAAAGAACAAATCTTTATTTGTCATCTGAGTAATCTTATGTTCTTGTACTTGACATTTATTTTACTCCTTGTGTTTCCCAAATAGTTGGAAAATAAGGCTTTAAATATCTACTATTAATCTTTTTGGGATGTATATACCCATTCAATTTCTCAAATGGTATGCTCCAAAAAGCAGAACTCTATGAATTTGATATGGTCCTTTCCAGTTAGGTGACCATTTGCCAAACTTATGGCTTTTAATTCCTATTGGGAGTATTGTTTTCCATACCAAATCACCTTCATCAAAGCCAATATATTTGACCTTCTTATTGTAATTTTTGGCTGCTTTCTTCTTTTGTAAGAGAATGTTATTTAATGCCAGGATTCTCGCTTCATCTATGCCTTCTAATTCCAAGCACATACTCTGATGGTATTGCTTAGGATTTAGCTGGTCTTGGCATCTTACCCTCAAAGATTTAACATTAATTTCCACAGGTAACACTGCATCATGCCCATACACTAGGCATAAGGAGTGACTCCTGTGCTTGACCTTGGGGAAGTTCTGTAAGCCACAAACATCCAACAACAGGTTATGCCAATCCCTAGGATTATCTTCCACAACCTTTTGTATTCCCTTTTTCAAGGACTTATTGGATGATTCAGCTTGACCATTGGCTTGTGCATAATAGGGTGTGGAATTAACAAGGCTAATTCCAAACTCTGCCACAAAAGACTTCACCATTTTCCCATCGAACACAGTCCCATTATCCACAGTTATGGTTTGTGGGATGCCAAATCTATGGATCAAATCTTTAATGAACCCAATGACCTATGTCTGGTCTACAGCCTTGTATGGCTTGGCTTTGACCCACTTAGTAAAGTAATCAGTGGCCACTAGAATGAAACAATGATGCTTCGAAGAAGGTGGGTGTATTTTCCCCATCATATCCATAGCCCACCCTCTGAATGGCCAGGGTTTCACTACTGCATGTAGATCAGTTATGGGCACATGCCTTATTGTGCCATGCTTTTGGCATGCCTGGCAACCCTTTGCATACTCTATGCAGTCTTTAAGGATAGTTGGCCAATAGTAGGAATGCCTTCGAAGCAACCATCTCATCTTCACACCAGGCTGATGAGCACCACAGATGCCTTCATGAACCTCAGCCATAGCTGTTAATGCTTCTTTTGGGCCTAAACATTCCAGCAATAAGCCATCTCCCCCCCTTTTGTAGAGAGCATTACCATATATCATATATTGTATAGACTGCAATTTAATTTTCCTGCTGGCTTTCGAAGATAGACCAGCTAAGTATTGCATTATTGGATGCCTCCAATCTTGTTCTTGTAAGTCATTATGATTGACTTCCAAGACCACATTCCTTTTATTCAAAGGTGGTATCAATTTCTGATATGTTGTCTGGCTTATGTCCCTTTGGGCATTATCCCTTCTCTTGAAGTTCGAAGCTTTCTGAGCCACATCATTAGCTCTATTATTCAAGAATCTTGGAACATGAGTTACATTTGCTATTTGAAATTGAGAAAGCAGATGTAATGCAACAACATAGTATGGTAAAATGCTTATGCTTTGACACTTGAAAATCCCTTTCACTTGGTTAACCACCAATTGAGAATCTTCGAAAATGTCAACTGCATGAACTTGTAATCGAATAAGAATTTCTAGTCCCACTATTAAGGCATCATATTCAGCCAGGTTATTGGAACAAGTAGCTTCATCCACTCTGAAACCATATGTGGTTTCTACCCCTTGTGGTGATTTAATCACAATACCAATTCTAATTAAGCCATTGGCTTTCGACCCATCGAACCACATCTGCCATGGCTCAACACTGGCCATACAAAGTTCCATTATCTCTTGGCTCTCTGTTTGAGATGGATGGTCTGCCAGAAAATTGGCTAAAACTTGCCCTTTTACTCCCCTTTGAGGGACATATTCTAGATGAAACTCTGATAAGGCTAGTATCCACTTGCCACTTCTCCCCCTCAACATAGGTCTAGATAACATGTACTTAACCAAATCTATGGTTGCAATTACCAAGACAGTTGTAGGTAAAAGATAGTATCTTAATTTCATTGCAGCAAAATACAAAGCAAGACACAGCTTTTCAACAGCTGAATATTTACATTCACAAAAATTTAAAAACCTACTAAGGTAATAAACAGCTTGCTCCTTGCCTTCTTCATTATCTTGAGCCAAGAAAGCTCCCAATGAATCTTCTGCTGCAGCTATGTACAATTTCAAGGGCTTATTCCCCTTTGGTGGCATCAGCACTGGAGGGTTGGCCAAGTAGGCTTTGATACCTTCGAAAGCAATTTGATGCTCTGCTGTCCACACAAATTCCTCTTCATCTTTCAGCCTTAACAAGGAAGAAAATACTTTAGTTTTCCCTGCAGTGTTAGAAATGAACCTTCAAAGAAAGTTAACCTGTCCAGGAACCTTTGTAATTCTTTCTTACTTGATGGAGGCCTGGCTTCAATGATGGCTTTGGCTTTATTCCGATCAATCTGTATTCCTTTCTTGTGCACTACATAACCAAGAAGTTTCCAAGATGATACACCAAAAGCACACTAAGAGGATTGAGTTTCAACTTGAACTTCCTCATTCTTTCAAAAGCTGCTTCTAAATGAAACAGATGCTCCTCCATGGATTGAGATTTTACTATAATGTCATCAATATAACACTCTAAATACCCTCTAATGAGGTCATGAAAGATAGTGTTCATAGCCCTCTGATATGTAGCCCCAGCATTCTTCAGGCCAAATGGCATTTTAACCCATTCGAAAGTGCCAATATTTCCAGGACATCTGAATGCTGTCTTGTGGACATCCTCCTCTGCAATACAGATTTGGTTATAACCAGAGTGTCCATCCATCATTGATAAGACTTGATGCCCTGCTGAACTGTCTACCAACAGATCCACTATAGGCATAGGGTACTCATTTTTTGGAGTTGCTAGATTTAAGTTTTTGAAATTAATGCATACCCTCATTTTACCATTCTTCTTGACTACAGGCACAATATTAGATAGCCATTCAACATACCTGGCTGTCCTAATAAAGCCTGCCTTGAGTAGTTTAAGAATCTCTTCCTTGACTTTCTGAATTACTTCTGGACTAATTCTTCTTGGTTTCTGCTTGTATGGCTTGAAATTAGGCTTCATAGGGAGCCTATGTTCACTAATGACCTATCCAATCCTGGTAGTTCATTATAAGACCATGCAAAGCAATCTTTATATTTCTTTAGAACAACCAATAACTGGTCCCTATCCAGATCATTCAAACAAGCACTTATATAGGTGGGCTATGCATAGAACCTTCCCCTAAATTTACTTCTTCTAAGGGGTCTTGTGTCTGAGAACTTATTGAAGCTTCTTCCTTGGTTTCTTCTACCTTCGAAGCAACCTTCTCGCTTTGTTTTGCTCCCAGGTTCTTTAGTTCAACATCTTTGCCCTCCTCCTCATAGACAAAATCTGTCCATAAGGCATCCTCTTCCTGTATCTCCTGGACTTTTGTTTCAATGTCCAATGCACAGTATTTACCAAGGGTCAAAATTCTGACCTGTTGTTGTTCCTGTTTACAGCCAATTATCATGGCTTTTCTCTCTTGCTCCTGTACTTGCTGGACTATTGATTTTATATCCAATGTTGAAAACTTAATTAGAGCCAAAGACTTGGCTTCTTGTTCTTCATCTTTTTGCCTACAACCAGGCATCATTGTCATCCTTAATGACAATCTCTTCATCAGCACTTTCTTGGACTAAGTGCTTCAGGTGTGTCACTACTTCCTCATCAGCCGTCACTTCGGCTGAGCCATCAGCTTTCCTCAGTATACTGAGTGGTGTCACTTCCTCAATGTACAACTTGGCCTCTGCAAAGTCTGCATAGGCTATGAAGGTTTGAGGATCTGCATCAATTTCCTCTGTTTCTCCATTGCCTAAGGCCATCATAATTTTCTGATGCAAAAGGAAGGCACACATTTGTTAGTGTGGATCCAATCTCTCCCAAGTAAAGCATTGTATTTAGCATTACTGTCGATTACGAAGAATGCTGTCATGCAGTCCCTGGTTCCCACACTCAAGTTAATGGGTAGAATCCCCTGAGCCATCTGTTTGTCTCCAGCAAAGCCAGCGATGGTTGTGCTGGTTGGGATCAACCTGGGATTCTTTTTCCCTAGTTTCTTCAAAGAAGATTTCGGTAGTAAGTTCACTGCTGCCCCATTGTCTATCAGGACTCGGTTCAGTTGTATCCCATCGAAGAAAGCCTTGATGTACAAAGGCTTGACATGTTGTGTCATAGAATTCGGGGATACTCAAAAGGATACGAGAGGTTAATGCTCACCTCTTCTTCACTCTCATATTCAGTTTCCATTGGGGTAGCCATTCCAGAATCATCTTGTACCATACTTACTTGTGAGTCTTCACTAGAGATAGGAATAGGATCCATGTCTTGGTCATCTTAGTCCTCATCTCCAGCCTGGAACTCATGAGGCAGTATGTGTACCATATTGACTAATACTGGAGGAAATGAGCCAAATTGGATGGCTGGCTGTACCTGCTTCCCCCCTTGGCCACCTTGTTCAGTTACTTCAGCAGCATCCTCCATGCTGCACTCTGGCACTTTGTTGTTAACTGATTCTCTCGAAGGATCTTTCTCAACTGGTTTTTCAACCAAAAATGTTTGCTCAGCCATGAAGGCTTCGAACATTTCTTCCTCCACCATTTCTTTCTTCTGGCTTATGCCAATCTCTTCTTCTGTCTCGCTATCACTTTCCATCAGAGCTTTCTCCAATCCTGCTAAGCTAGACTTCTCTCTGGCTTTTAGTTCAGAATGAACCTTGGCCAATTGTTCTCTGCTGCAACCTGTAGACGTCCCCGAACGCATCCCGGGCGAGGAGTGCGAGTCCCCCCCGTTACGGTTCGATATTGGGTCACTACAGTTCGAAGGACTCAAAATGTCACGGTTCTTAATCTTGAACCAAAGAGTCCAAATTCGGCAAATCGATTTTGAAAACAGATTTTTTGAAAAGAAGTGCCAAACATGGACTGCTTTGCCAGATACAGAGTCGCCACCTAAATATTTTATTTTTGGGAAATTTAGGAAACCCTGACTCGGTGCCAAAGGCCACGTGTCCGTCATCACCAAAGTTGCCTCGGCTCGGGAACTTGGGTACGATTGGGGAAGGTCACTTCGTGAGCACCCCCGCTCGCCCGGTCAAAGACCGGCCTCTACTAACCATGATATCTATTTTTGAAAACATTGTATGTTCTTATTCCGGTTATTAGCCTAGGTTACTATGTGATGCGCACAGCATACAAGTATAGACTGTGTTGCCTGAATTGGAACAAAACATTTCATGTTTGTTTGTTTGAAAATGGTTTGATGGTGCTACCCGCAAGTAGGCTAAGACGTGGATTTGCCACCCTCGGGTGGGCTTTAGAAAACATGATTTTGCCACTATCTAGTGGGCTTAAAACAAACATTTGATGAATTGTCCAATCCAAGTAACTCAGCCTCCACCCACAGGCATTCAAGGCAGTTATATCACATAAGCACATAGCCTCATGGTAAACATGCTTTTCATGGCAGTCACTCACACGCATGCAAGGATGCTAAAGCATAAAACTCACCGAGTACTCCAAGCCAAAATAGAAGCTCATTAGAAATCATGCATGATCCTAAATATGCTGAAATGCCTAATGCAACACATGCAAAAATGCAACTATAGCAGGCTCGGCCATCCTAAACATGGTATATGGAATGCTACAACTAATACGTATTCAATTTGAAATTGAAATACAAATGTAGTTTGTATGATGCGCCGAGCCCGGTGCATGCAAAACAGATGAATGAATGCAAACATGCTATCATACTGTATGCTAATTGAAACATGCCCTAATCTAACTATCATAAGCAGGTAAATAAAAGGGAAGAAAGACGTGGGGTTGGAAGACATACATCACACTCACCCACACTTATTACAACATTGCCCTCGCGCAGAGGGTCCGAAAAAATAATACAGTCCGAAATGAAAGAATAATACAGTCCGAAATATACAGTCCGAATAATATACAAATTCCTAGTTAATTAACAAATTAACTAAGAAAAACTGTAAACTGGCATGCAAGCCAGGGGCTGCCTCACTTCCGCTGAATGATGTATGCTGGGCTGCCTTTTCGAAAATCCACTGGGATGCCCCAATTAGCCTCTGTTTGCAATGTTTCTCGAAATGCGTGCCAAGCCTCGGAAGACTGCTGATTCTTGATATGCTGCAACAGAGAGCAGGAAAGGGGCATAGCAATGTATTTCACAAATATATGCATGCCTCGATCCTCGTGCCACCAATCACGCATCTCGATGCATGATGGCCGAGGAGTCGGATTGCACAACTCAATATAGGATGAATGCAGATGAATGCTACAATAAAACCTAACTCCATCATGGGTAATCCGGAGTGTCGGTGACTTGGGAATTGAGACCCGTTCCGTCACTCGGAGTATGAAACGCGCCTCGTTTCCCGTGCCCGGGCTAACTCCTATCCCGAACACGATGCAATATGCATGATATGCATGAATGCAACTAAAATACAATCCTAGCATGCACAATGCTATGAAAATAAGATGCCTCGAAATGCGTGCACGCGGGCACGCAAACCGAGGCGATGATCCTAAGGCATGAAATGGCATACGCAATGCAAATTGGACTTACACTAACACGAGTGGACCTCAGCCACACTCACATAAGAGGCCGATAGATGAAAATGAGATGCCTCGAAATGCGTGCACATGAGCACGCAAACCGAGGCAATGGCATACGCAATGCGATGAGACTAAAATGACATACAGAATGCAAAATGGACTTACACTAACATGAGAGAGCCTCAGCTACACTCACATAAGAGGCCGTTGGATGAAAATGAGATGCCTCGAAATGCGTGCACACGGGCACGCAAACCGAGGCAATGGTACTAAAGCATGAAATGGCACTCCAAATGCAAATTGGACTTATACTAACATGAGAGAGCCTCAGCCACACTCACATAAGGGGCCATGAGATGAAAATGAGATGCCTCGAAATGCGTGCACACGGGCACGCAAACCGAGGCAATGGCCCTAAGGCATGAAATGACATGAAATATAATATGTAAACATGCAAATATAGTTTCAGCACTGAAATGTGGGGGAAAACAGTCCCGAAACATGGCCAAAGTGCACCCGAAGCATGGAATGATCCCGAAATGCGATATTAGGCGCCCGAAATGGCCTATAGCTATGCAATGCATGCACAATATGGACATGGAATGAAAATACAGTAGCAATAAAGCCCCAAGACAAGCATTTTTCAGTCATAAAAAGGGTTAAACAGCAAACACACATAGGATTAGGCAAGTATGCAAAAATGGCTCCGCAAGAGGGGTATTGAAGCAAGTGATACATACGATGCCCAAATGGAAAAGTACCCTTCTACAACACTGATGAGGGACTAAAAATATGAACATTTACAGTAGATGACATCCCTCAAATCAGTATGCAAACATGCTAAAAATGTCATGCAAGAACTAGGATACATAAGGCTATAACATGAGGTACCCCAAACATTCATCAAACCAGAAAAGACCCTTAATGAACTATGTCAAGAAGATCAAAATATGACTCTTTTCAGTTCTAATGATGGCCGAAAACAGAAACTAGATAAGCTTAAAAAAGCATGCAAAAATGGGGGTCAAAGAGGGGTATAATGACAAGTATAACATGGAGACCCCCAACAAGGTTGATCCCTTCTATAATGTTGTAGAGGGACACAAGATAAGCCTACTCACAGTTCATGACATGCTCCGAAACAGACTACATGTAGGCCAAACAAATCATGCAAATTTACGGTAAATTGGAGGAATTATGAAGCAAGTGCATCATGGGTGGCTCAAACAGTGTTGAGCCCTTCTTCAATGTTGAAGAGGGGCTCAAAATAGGCCCACTTACAGTTTACATTGTGCTCGAAAACAGATCACACACAGGCTAGAAATTTCATGCAAAAATGTGACATACCAAGGGGTATTGAAGCAAGTACCAAATGGAGGGCTCAAACAGGGTTGAGCCCTTAATAAAAGGTGAAGAAGAGCTCAAAAAAACACTACTTTTAGTTTTGGTCGGAGCTTAAAACAGCAAGAAAAGAGGGCTAAGAAATGTTGCAAAAATGAGACCAAAAAGAGGGGAAATGGACTTACCCTTGTAGATCAACCCTTTTGCTGCCTCTTGGACCAAAAATGTTGCCTCCTAGCCTCTGGAAAACTCCCCAAGCTGCTGGAAATGGAAGTGGTGGTGTGGTGCTAGGTGGTGGTGTGAAAAAGGGGTGTAGAACTTGAGAAATTTAGAGAGTTAAAGTGTAGAGAGAGAGAGATATAATACAAGAGGCTTATACAAAAATCTCTAACCCTTCAACACAGATCTGGGGGGCTGTATTTATAGGCAAAAGAGGCTGGAAAAGAGGGGGAAAAAAAAGGGGGGAAATATTTCAAGTTTCCCTCCAAAAATTGGCCTAAAGTGAGACAAAGAGGAAAGTGATAGCTGCGGTTCTCAAACCGAAGAGAGCCCTTCAACAAAGTTGAAGAGGGGACAAAAAAAAGACACTTTGTAGTTTACGACCAAGTCCAACACAGCCCACAAGTACGCCTAAAATACCGTGCAAAATAGGCCTAAAAAGAGGTAAAGAGGCAAGTGACAGATGGAGATCTCAAACAATAAAAGGTCCTTAATCAAACATGAAAAGGACCTCAAAATATGACTATCTCAAGTTCGGGTCGGAGCCCAAAAATGCAAAATGAAGGTTCGGGAGCCGAAACACGCAATTCGGGGCCCCGAAAGTGGGCTGTTAGGCACCGGAAGTGGTGTCCAACCACGAAGTTGGTCTCTCGGACCACAGTGTCCCTCGAAAGGGAGGAAATAAGGTGTGTGCCAAAAACTGGAGCAAACGGAGGTGGTTAGGCGGTCCCGAATCGAGGCACACGGCCTGACGGCTCCGAAAACCGGGAACCAGGCTCCGAAATGGGAAAAATGGCCTGCGACCACAAAACGTAGCCTACGGCCACTGAGAGATGATCTACAAGACCTCTCCCTCCCTTTGGGAAGAGAAAACAGAGAAAACAGAGCTTGGTTCGCAAACCGAGGCAAAGCACGAAAGAGTCCGGAAGTCCGGAGGTAAGGCTCGCAGCCGAGACTCTGAAACCTCTGGACGAGCACGATATGCAACATCACCAAGCGCTCAATTGGTGACGTCTGAGTCTTAAGGTCGGTAAAAAATGGGGTGTCTACATAACCCACTTTGCTTTGTAGAGTTGGCTTTGGAGTATAATCTGACTTTGGAGTCTTCTTTCCTTCTGTCTGGACCAATGAAGAGCTCTCTCCATTTTCTTTCATATCGTTCTGGTACTGAGTGTACCTGCGCTGAATCTTTCTCCTTTGTGATCTTGAAATGACTAGGACCATATCTGGTTCCTTTGTCTTTGGGTGTTTAAGCAATACCCAATTGTTCGGAGCCACCAAAGGAGGCTTGACCATCCTGCCTTGGTTTCCAACATCTCTCTGGGCAGGCACTCCCCTAGGTTTGTTTTGCATTACAAACCAGTCTGGGACTCTAGGTACCCACGAACTTACTGACTCAGATGTTGAACTGCTTTTTTCTACCTTCGAAGCCATCTTCGAAGCTGGCTGTGAAGGTAAGTGCTTGGCTCTGACCTCATGTTTCGAGCCTGATCCAGACCTTCGATGAAGGTAGCCACTTTCTGTCCTGCGTGAGGCTGGTCTAGGAGGCCAATCTCTGGCTTTGATCCCATGAACTGAGCCTTTCTCCAGTCTTCTTTTAGAATGACTGCTCTCCATCCTGTAATAGTTAGATGGCTTGGATTCATATAAGGGCCTCTTGCTTTTAGCATGCATTCTGTCCATTGCAGGCTCAACCATTAGTGGTCGCTGCCTATCACTAGCCGGATACGGCCTTTTGTTGTAAGCATTGGTTGATTTAGGACGTCTCTGTACATCCCTGTAATATTGCTTCCCATCAACTGGAAGCCCTTTCAACCACTTACAACTCAGTCTGCACCTGGGACACATCCTTTGCATTACTGCTGCCTCTAAGGAATCATCATCCAGTGATTCTTCATCAGAGTGTTCCCTTCGGTGTGAAAAACCTTGTCCAATAGCTGGTGGGTTTCTGGTGTCCTTCTTGATGGTTGTCTGGTTAGCAACATGCATCTGCACATTGACTTCTTCCAATTCTGTCAAGGACAAGTTCTGGAAGTCTGACGTAATGACATTGGCTGCCGCCTCTCAAACTTCTGGAAATGGATTACTGTCGATTCCCATGGCCTTTTCTGTTTTGGCTGGGAACTTCAAACTTCCTTTCCGAATTTGTTCTTGGATCCTGTCTCGAAAAACAATGCAGTTTTTAGTCGAGTGAGACCAAGAGTTATGCCATTTACAATATACTTTTCCCTTAAGTTCATCTGGAGATGGCAGTTTTACTCTTTTAGGTAACTTAAGGAAGTTGGCCGCAAGCAAATGATCAAAAATGTCATCCGCTTTTGTTAAATCGAAAGAGTACTTTCTATGAAAGTCTTTCTTTTTAAACTGTTGGTCAATTGTTGTATCCTTATGAACTAATGCCTCACAGATCACAGGTTCTTTGCCCACAATCTCTGCTGCATCGATCTCATAATTAGGATCTCTATAATATGTCTTGTACGATGCATTATTTCGATCTTGTTCCTCCTCTAGTAATGCTTCGTACCTAGACACCTTATAGGTTAGTTCCACCAAATCTCTGAATTCAGTTGAGTCAATCTTACGAATTCTAGCTCTGGCAGGATGACTCTACATTTATTTCGAGCCCTTTTAAATCTAGCAATAAACTGAGTAGCCTTTTCTTCAGGCCTTTGACTCAATCTAGCCAAGTCTGCCATGGAAACCTCTGGCTCTGATTGGAAAAATTAGGCATGAAATGCCTCTTCCATTTGTCGCCAATTTTGAATGGAGCCAGGTGTAAGGTTGATGTACCATACAAATGCTCTCCCAGTTAGAGAATTTGGGAATAATCTTAGTTTCATATAGTCATGATTAGTAAATTCACCGCATTGAGCAGCAAACCTAGTAATATGCTCTATTGTTGTTTGGTTTCCACTCCCATGGAAAAGGGTAAAATCTGGTATCCTGAACCCCCTTGGGTATTCATGTACCCTATCTACCCATTCTGGGTATGGTTTTTTGTATACAGGAGTCTGGACCCCCCGAGCCATCGGTCCACATCTCCCTAACAATATCAGCAATTTGGTCCCTAGGGACCATATTTTGTGCCTGCTGAACCACTACTGGAGGGACAAACACAGGATTTGGTGGACAAACTTGTGCTTGTGGCCCTCGTGGTCCATAAGGTGGTACATTTGGGACTGGTTGCCCCTGTGGTGCAGGTTGCTGTTGGAGGTGTGGGTAACCCCTTTGAGCATGTCCTGCGAAAGGTGCTGGAATAGGTATTGTGTCCCTTCCATTTGCAGGCCAACCTTCCAACCCCTCGGGTATAAATTCGAATAAGGGATTATTATACTCCCTAGTGCCAGGTATGGCTTCGAACATGGGATTTGTAACCATTCTTACGCCAGTTTCTTATACTTGACCAGATCCACCAACTTGTGTGGCTTCATTGTTGAGTACTGAGGCATTTTGGTTTGCTATAGGCCTTAAAATGGGTTAATACCAAGACTGAGGTGATGGTCTTTCATAGTTCTGGTTACTAGTTTGACCATTAGAATGTCAATTAACTTGCATAGGCTGTTTGTCTCTAGCCAATCTTTGCTGAGGGACATTTAAAACTTCCTCTGTGTGTCTTGTGTTTGTTGGTTGGTGATTATTCATTCGATCCAAAAAGGATGTTGCCCACATTTCCATTGTGTTCATTAATTGTTGTCCCATAGCATCTACTAGGCTATCCCATGGATTTGTTGGCTGAGTAGATGGAATAGTGGATGGTCCAATTCCTTGGTTTCGTCCAATATTATGAACATGTGGTTCTTGTCCCGAAGTACTGGTCTGTTCGACCATAGGTTCTGATTACATAGGAGTTTCCACAGGATGTGTTACCACATTATCCTCTGGATTAGGTATTTCTACCTCTCCTTCTACGCCTTCTTTCAAGCGTTCATTTTCTCCTTGTCTTCTTCGTCTAGCCATTTTAACGAGTCCCACCGGGCGTGCCAAAAATATATGTTGGCTTTTTGGCTTTCGAAGGGTATTTTTGTAAATGCGAGCGTGCCAGCAATGATCAATCAGTCCTTATAGAAATTATAATTGCCAACCAATTATCAGACGATTGTGTTTTAGTTCTTTCAGTCTCAATGAAGAGGACTTTTACTGGTGGCTTGACTTAGGAGAAATTAAGTAAAATAACAGATAAATGATGAACAATTGAAGTATTTCATTAAGATGAAAACTTACAATGATCCAAACTCAGCCTCGTAGAGGTTTACAGCGACAATCTACTCGAAACTACTCCTATGAACGAAGTGCAGTGCAGGAATTTAAAGTGCAGGAATGTAAAGAACAGGTATTTAAAGTGCAGGAAATGTAAAGACTGGAAATGTAAAACTGGAAAAGAAAATATGAAGTAAATGACTGGTTTGTTGGATCTGAGTCTGGGGGCTTTTTCTGGGGGTTTCCCTGCTATTTATACTCCTCAAGGATGACCATCGAACTGCACTTCAAACCGTCGAACTGCTCCTCCATGATTGCTTGATCATGCTGCCTTAGAAGTAGTTTCACTACGCCATTACTTGCAGTTGGGCTTCCCTCCTATATTTGAATTTGAATGTGAGTAACCGTTGAAGCCACGTCACCTTATATCTCTTCGCTGATCCAATGCTACTCAGACCACGCAAGAACCAATATTAACCGCCACGTGTACGGTCATGATCGAAGATTAAATATTCTTCCTGTATTGCCCTTACTTCGCCACGTGTCGAGCTGTAACTGGCTTTTACAAAATATGTAGCCAACACCACCCAAACTATAAACATAGCAGTAGTAGAGATTGTATGCCTCTGTATTGTTACATTTATATTTGTTTTTGAAAATAAAAATCAATTAGCATATATCATCTTTTTTATTTATTATTTTTAAAGTTAGATTTAAAAACTACAAAATATAGATAATTAATACATTTATTTTTTTTCAATTCAAAAAATATATTCAAATTGAAAACTCATTTTCAACAGAATATATTAACAAAATATTTAAACTCTTTTTCAATTAAAAAAACAAACAGAATATCTAAACAAATTGAAAACACAAAATCTTACAAATTACTAGGGGTGCTCGCAATTTGGCGGTTCGGTTGCGACCAAAGAAACCTCAAATCTGCCATCTGTCCAAAACTAAGCAGATTGAAAAAAATTAATCCGCAACCGTCCGTTCATCATCACGCATCCGTCCAAAATGCGACGGATTAGTTTGATTCGATCGGTTTGGACGGATCGATATTTCCGCTGCACACTACCATCAACCACAATATGCCTAAACCACCCATCTGGATTATATTCCTCAATTAATAAGTAGTGCTGTCTAAACAGAAGTTTATAAATGTTTCTTAGAAGTTAAATGTAACATTTATCATGTTGAAAAAGAAAAAAATGTTGTAGTCTCCAATTCCAAGAGACATCAAATAAAAAATTAACAAAAAATCTATGTCGTTAAAAAATTTGCTCTCAAAACTCGAAAGCCTAGGTAAGAAAACGAAACCTCTTACAATCTTGAGAGGAATGGGTGTAGTTGGGTGGTCGTGCCACCTCTTCCTGTTACTTGATGGAATTTTGGCTTAATTGTAACCATTGAAGAACCACGTAATTGTTCTTGGTTGAAGAACCATTTTGAAACATATTACTCGTGCCTTCATGAGTAAGAGTATTCTTCTTAGCATTCTTGGAGGTAGGAATATCAGCTCAATCTCTCATAGACATAGACACTTTGTTCACCCTACTTTTTTTTTCTCAATTCTTGTTAAAGTGTGCTTGTAAGGTTTAGAGAAGACTTATTATTATATATGTCATATCAATTTATAATAAAAAAAATATATAATTATTATTTTTTATTTATTTAACATTTTCCTTTTTAATTTTAAGTTAGGCTTTTACATTTTGCTAGACTTTGACCATTTACTTTTCTATGCTTTAAAATGAAATAGTGATCAATATTCCAAATAAATGTTCAAAATGACAACAAAAGAATATTAAGGGGTTGTTTGGGATGTCTTAAATAAGTGTACTTTTTGTCTTTTTGGACTAAAAAATTGAGGTTGAAAATATGGATGTTTGGGTTAACTTTTTGACTTTTTATGAAAAAATGTGTAATAAAAAATTGTAAAAATTGATTTGCAGGGAAAAATTCGAATTGGAAGTTGTGCAGCCGTAATTGTTGACTTTTGGTGAATAGTGTTAACTTTTTAACTTTTTGAGTAACTTTTTGACTTTTTGAGTAACTTTTTTACAAGTTCCCAAACTTGGCCTAAGAGCATCTCCAACGGTGCATTTCTTTTTTCATCAAATCTGAGTAAAAAATAACCCATTTCACCAAATTTGATACCGAGTGCTCCAACGGTTGATTTTCATCAAATTTTTATCAAACCTGCGTCGGGACAACTGGTTGGTTGACCGGCTGGTCGACCGGTTAAGCCAAATTTTTTTTTTTTTTCTTTTTTTTTAAAAACTTTTTGAACCTTTTAGTGGTCGACCGGCTGATCTACCGGTAAGGCAAAATTTTTTTTTTTTTATTTATAATTGTTTGAACCTTTTTTTGGAACTGTTTGAACCTTTTGGTGGTCGACCGGTTGGTCTCCCCCAATGGTCATGCACAGTGTTTTGGTGAAATGCGGAGCCTGTTCTCATTTTGGTGAAACGTTTGCTGAATTCTCGATTTGATATCGATTTGGTGCAACCGTTGGAGCACCAAAAAGTAATTTTTTCATCAAAATTTAAATCTGATACTGCATTTGATTAAGCGTTGGAGATGGTCTAATATGTCAAATGTCAACCCCACAAGTCCAATAGCCATGTCTTAATCGACAAGTCACAATAGCCATGTCCACGTGGCTAACTACAATTGGGACATGTGAAAGCGTGTGGGTCAGCCAAGTAGTCTCTTGGAAAACATAGCTGTCAGCCAAGATGCGTAGAAAAACCAATAAAATAGAAATAATTAATTATATTTTGGGCAAATTACGCCAATGATATCTGTATTTTATCTCTTGTATTATTTTGATCTATATATTTTTAATTGACTCAATTTTGACCTTTAATTTTAAATTTTGTGTTATTTTAGTCCAATTAATAATGTCATTAGTGTTTTTTTAAAAAAATTATCACTAAATTAGTTGAAATTAACTCACTGAGTTAGATAAGTTTATAATTTTACTCATAAAAATATAACATATAACACATATATATGTATTTTCTATAAAGAAATGTTAAGAGTTGTAATCAATTGGATCAAATAGAAACAAAATAATAAATTTAAGGTCAAAATCGAGTCAATTGAAATTACAAGAAGTAAAATGACATAATGATCAAAGTATAGGAATTACCATCTTAATTTGTCCTTATATTTTTGGCCTCTAAACTATGAGTTTTATATCATTTTAGTCTTTAATTGTATAAAGTGTGTCAATTTGATTATTATTGTATAAAATATTTTAATTTGATCCGTATACTTTGGTGACTAAAAATATAATTAACCCGAACCAAATAGAAATTAAACAAAAAATAAAGCTCACTTTTTGGACACTTAACTACAATTTACCCTTATTAGTAATACAAAGGTGTGCCTTTTTATTTACACTGCGCGTGGAGTCGCGTCATAATTTGTCAAAACTAAATTACTCTATTTTTCAAATAAATGAAACATATCTACACCAAGAAAAACTATGCTCGTGGGCTGTGTATAGACAAAAATGCAAATATAATTAATGGTTGGTAAAATACAAGGACATGTTTAGTATACTTGTGTCAAGGATTTGCTTACTAAAAAATATACATTTCACAGATTACATTAAATTAACAGACTAACCAAGCTAATAAAGAAAGGTTAGTTGGAAAATATGGTGCATAATGCATTTTGTCATAACAACAATGCTACAACCCCCACTGGGGGTTGACCCCCAGTGACGTGGCGCAGCGCCATTCGCCAGTTTTCCTTTTTTTTTTTTTTCCTTTCCTGTCAATCACCCACAGCCACGTGGGCTGGGGGTCGCCCGCATTTTCCTTGACATAACCACCCTATGTCTGTCAATGATATGCAGTCAGTCAATAAGATGCAGTCATATGGGCAATTTGTCTCTACTTTTTTTCTGAAATAGTTCTAGAACACAAGATAATGACATGCACCCTCATTTGTCTATTGTTTTCATGCTTATTGCCTCCATGAAGCCTCTGCCTTAGTCTCCTAGCAATACTATTTGGGGTTGGTTTGGAGTACAATTGCAATCAGATTACAAAATACTATGACATTTAATGTTCCTTTGATGAACCAACCAAAAGTGCAATCAAAGCTAAAGTTGAATAACAAAGAAATTGCAAAGATTGACACATTCTCTTCACATAACGCCTCATCAGTCAGTTTTTGTAGTCATATAATTCAATTGAAAGTAACACCGTTTGGTTGGCAACCTTGGTGAACTTACCCCTTTTTTCCACAGTAGTCTTACAAATCATAGTTTTCTATAGATACAATGGAGTCACAGAACTAAAAAATAATGCAAATGACATAATCTTATTTCTAATAATTTTGAATTGAGGTTTTTATCATTGAAAAGATAAGTATAGATTCCAGTAAACCAAATGACCTCATTTCAAATCAAAGAAAACAACAATTTGAATGATTTTTGCTTCAAGTGGGTTAACAAGTTGCTGTGGTATTTATCTTCCCACTACTTCCATCAACAAGATCATAATGTTCTAACGCCACAACAATATTGGAGTGCATCAACTATTTTTGCATCCTTGATCCTTGTGAATTCTCCACATCCAAAAATATGGATTATTTTTCACAAAATTCTAAATTGGCTGGCCATTCCATACAATGGTGGAGAGTTAAAACTATTTTAGCAAGGCTATTTTTCAGCATTTAACATCACTGAATCTGTCATATTTGGAATTTCATTTTCAGCAGGCATATCCAAATAATTTATGTCAACAGAAAAAGAACCCAATTTTCTCTTAGTTTCAACCCGGCTCTTCCCATCCCAGGCTTCTTCTTAACCCTCTCTATTTTACATTAGTCTAATCTCAGCTCCCTAGTAAAGTTAGAACCCTGATTCTACCATATAATATCAATATCAACTTGATTATAGTAAAGTTAGGTTTCTTCTTATTTTTATTTAAGTTGCTGCACTAATCCCTGGAGTTCTATAAGTTGATATTAGGAGTCAACTGTAGCAATCCCGGTTTCGATCCTTCTTTCATGTTTTGCCACTTCGACTGGGCCGCTCGGGGTCGAGCTGCCCGGTCAGTTCGCAGGGGTCCAGGGGGTAGCGCCCCTTGGCGAGTCCAAGGGCAGCACCCTGGCGGGAGTCGAGCTGCCCGGTCAGCTCGAGGGGGTCTAGGGGGCAGCGCCCCTTAGTAGGTCCTAGGGCAGCGCCCTGGCGGGGTTGAAAGGCAGCGCCCCCAAAACAAAAATGCAAAATGCATTCAAAGTTGCTTGTCTGCTCGAGCGGCTGTTTATACGCTCGAGCGGAGAATGTTTGGTTTCAGAAGTTTGACCTGTCTGGAAAAGTATTGGGTTAGTGTATTTGACGCTCGAGCGGGGCATTCCACGCTCGAGCGGACCATGTTATATCAGTTCGTGAATCTGATATTTCATATCACTTTTTCAGTCCTCTCTCTTTCTAAAACTCTCAAGAATTCTAGATCGGGAGCTTCTCTCTCTAGAAGTCATCTTGTCTCTTTGATTTCTCCAAATCCATTGGAATTTAGACCTAAGTTCTTCACCAAAGTTGGTTATCATCTCAAGGGCTTCGTTGTGTGCGGTGAAGATCGAGTTTCAATACCGTTGATTTTGGGGGTTTCATCTCATTTCTTCTTTAAAACTTGAGGTAGGGATTTTCTTAGAGTTATATATATGTTTTTGCAAGATCTAGATAATTTTCAAAATCATCATTTGATTAGCTTTGAGAAATTGATTGTTGATTTCAAAAAGATGAGTGATTTTGAAAGAGGGTTTAATTTCTTTTCCTTTTAAAATAGAAATTGAAGGTTTTGAACCATATTGATTGAAGAAATATGATTTTGGGGAGATTCTTCTAAATATCTTGGAGATGAATGGTTTTGGTGAGAAAACCTAGAAATTGGGTCTTTTCTTTGAAAGATGTTGAAAATCCTTGGAAGATGTTGTCATATTTATTTTGTGTACCAAAATAAATGGATGTTTTGAAAATTGTTTATTTATATATAAATGATGAATTTTGTGAAAAAAATGAGAAATGTTGTTTATTTTGAAAATTGTTGTCAAAATGTTGATTTAGTCTTGAATTTGACTAAATTGTTGAGATTGCTCGAAATGTGGAAATTACGTTATTCTCTTGAATGAATTGGATATAAAAGTATATATATATATATATATATATATTCATCTTGTGGAATTATGTTGAAAAGAGGATTGGGAATTTTGATCACAATGGTATATTGTGTGGAACAATTGAATATAGAAGTAATGTTGCATTGCATTATTAAGCATACATTGGCATTTCAATTCATTGGATTATGTTAAGCTTTGGAAATTTGCATTGAGAAAAGAATGTTGGGAAATGGGTTTTCATGAGATGTTTTTGGGGTAAATACTGTTGTAAGTCTCGATAGGTGGTGTAGATGAAATTGTTTAAGTTGACCTGAGTGTCCTTAGTGAAAGACCAGAAAGTTGCGCGGTTAGGTGTCGAGCCTTCCAGTTAATACCAGTAAAAATGACAATTGGTAGTACTTGTATAGTCTATTTACAGACACGACCTAGGGATTACCAGAGTTGTATTTACAGCCCCCTTTAATTAAATTGATAAATTTTGAACAGTTGAAGTTACATAGGGGGTGTTTGTTTCAGCTTTTCAGAGCCAACTTATGGCTTTTAGCTTTGAAAAAGTTATTTTGGACTGTTTGGTTAAACTTATTTCAAACAGCTTCTGATTCTAACAGCTTATTTTAACTCAAAAAAGCTGATTCTGAGAAGCTGCTCACCCCTTGCTTCTGATTATCAGCTTCTGCTGTGGACATGTTAATTTATGGTTATACTCTTAAATTTTTTTATTTTTTTAAAATAGAAAAAGACTCAAATGGACTATAGATTATTATTATTATTTTTTATGAGAAATGTAGACAAATAAAAAATAAAAATTAATTGAAAAAGCTATTTCACAGCTTATTTAACAAACACTACTCAGCAACTTAAATCTATAATCCAACAGCTACACCAAACAGATTAACAACTTCTGATTAAAGTCATAATCTATAATCTGTTAAGCTATAATCTATAAGCTGTTTTAACAGCTACACCAAACGGGGCCATAACATCATTGAGCATGATGGTTTTCAAAAGATGAAGATGTGTTTCATTTTCAAAAAGGCATAGCATGGCATGTGCATTCATCTCTTGAGACTTGTATAAAATGTATATACGTTGTTAAAGATTTCCTACTGGGTTTTATGCTCACCCTACCGGATTTTTGTGCAAGAAAAGACGTAGTGAATCCGCCTAATTGAGGGTGTGGAAATGTGTGTGTTGAGAGCGCTTCTCATTTGCTGTGATCCTATTTGTAAGCCAATGGCTATGTATGTGTGGGTTTGAATAACCATTTTGTGTACCGGGCTTAAGCCTTGGAAGATTGTAAACCCTTGGAGGTGCTTATTTGGTTATTTACTTGTTGTTGAATCAATGTAATATCACATGAGGAACTATTATTATTATGTAATGCAAGTATGGGAAGTTATATCTGGTTTTCCTTTAAGAGAGCCATGATTGTTGCATTATCATTTGTGTTAGAAATTTGGGGCGTTACCTTGCACACATCAAGTGTTTTTTCTTTTGTTTGCTATTGGTCTAATATGTTTGCCTATGTGGATTCATCTATGAGCTCAGATGGCGGCCAAATGATTAGGCTTGTTTCGTGATATAAAGATTTATAATTCAAATCTGGCATAGACCAAAGAGTTCTACGTTTTGATGACATATTTCTTGACCCTTTCACTTAGGATTAGTCTAGACAAAAAAATAACATAAAATTATAGGCCACATCAATTTGGCAACCAACATGTCTTTCTAGATAGTACTATTGATTACAAGACATGAGCAATTATCAATTCGATCTCAACCACAGTTGAATATATATATTTAAAGGAAAAGGAAAAGTTACAATATTTCACAATACCCTCAACATAACATATATTATGGTATATAATCTTAATGGTATATAAAAAATATCCCTGGTCTCGTCCTATCAAATATATATTATATATTTATAAGGTTTAATGGTATATATTATATATTGCAGAGTACTTTTTGTTGCATCCAGAATAGTTTTGGTGAATTATGTGACTAGGTGCTGTAACTTCAAGCTCTTCAATTTGTAAACAGATGAAATTGTTTGGGAATGTTTTGGATTTTCTTTTTTTTCTTCTATGACATCGAAAAATTGGGGAAAAAGAAATTGGGAAATAATAAAAAAACATGTCAATAAATTTGTTTATTTAGAAAACTAGTAGCAATTTTACTTTGATTATTTTAATTATAGCAACTACAAAAAAGAAAAAAAATAAAAAAGAAAAGGAAATGGCTATTAGAATTTTGTGAGTTTCTTTCACAATTTTTTGGATATACATCTTGTCATAGTAACCTCAATACTTCTTCATTTATAATTGGTTTTCCAACCTATTTTTGTAATTGTACTCAAACATTAAGGAACTAGAGGCAATCTCAAACTCATACTAATGTTTATCTTTTCTTTCAACATAAACTTCTCTCCCTTTCTTTCAGATTGATGTTCATCCTTTCAAAATTAATGGCACATGGTCATACGATACATTTATATGTCTACACAATCCTTTAACCTTGCTTATTTGAATTAAATAAATTCGTTTCCTTTTTTACTACCGATTCATAATTTTAGTAAAGTTGAATGCAATATTCTTTTGGTGAGCTTAATGGATGCTAAGAGGCATCAGGTGCGTTTAGATTTATGGTGCCCAATATTGAGTGAGCATTACAACATTTCCTGACATGTTGAACACTTTTTTGGGTAATTGTTATGGTCTGAAAGTTGCATAATTTATTTGTACATTGTCAACGTTTTACATACTGAAGCACAAAAATATTTATATAGCTATTGTTGTTGCGTATTTACTCTCTTTTTCTGCAGCAGTGTCTTTGAAAAACTATAACGTATGTGCCTAGTTGGGATTGTCATGGCCTTGAGTTGAAAGGCAAGTAGTTCTTTATAAACTCTCCTGGTATTATGATCTGTTGACAATGATGCTTCCAATTAGCTGAAAATAGTGAAGTTTATTGACATATTGCCTATGGTGGGCTATCTTGAAAGTTGGAGGCTTTATGTCATTTTACTGTAATCAAATGTGATCACTTGTAGTAAGATTCATTAACTATCATGATGTATTTGCATTTTTTTTTGAAAAATACTATATTTACATTTTTGTTTCAATGTTTAGTAAGATAAAAAGTCACCTTCACAATTGTTGCCTGCACCATATTCGATTTGCAATGGTTGGATTGCTAATTTGTGAGTGTTGGAAGCTCAAAGGTTTATGGAGATCAAGGAAGACAAGAGCTTCACATAAGAGTATTTATTTAGAAGTTCAAATTTATTTTAAGATTGTGACGGCCGAGTCTTTTCTTCCCTTCTTTTTTTGTCTTCGCTCCTTCCCTCTTTCACTTTCGTTGGATTTTTTACGTTCAGAAATAGTTCTCAAATTAATGGTTCTTGTTTTTGTTTTGCTCGGGGATTAAATCTCTCTTGTTTCGGAAGATGCGCGGCGAGTCCAGAGTACCGGGAGTGAAGCGGGAAAATTCTGGGCTGCAGACCAGGGGTTGCATGTGCGGGAGGGAGGCCACACGTGCGGAATGCAGGGGAGGTTGGGGTTGTGTTCTGTCTAAAAAGCACGAGCGGAGAGAGGTGGGGAGAGGAGCCCCGCACATGAGGGGGTGGAGGCCGCACGTGCGGGAAGGGCGCTCCGTACGTGCGGGGTTGGGCGCCGTACGTACAGTACTCTGGCAGTTCGAATCTCTGTTTTTTTCACCTTTTTGGCTGAAGTTGTATCACATTTTGAGCATTTTTCTCTCACTCTAAACCTCATTTCTCTCATTCTTCTCTCTAGAAACTCTTACCAAAGCTCTAAAACACCTTGATTCTTGTAATCTTTGGGTCTAGATCATCAACATTTCTCACCAATCTTGAAGATCCAAGTTGGGGTTCCTCTTGGTGTTGTGGAAAATTGAAGAGTCTTCCATCAAAGCTAGGGTTTTCACTTTCTTTCATCATCACACATTGATGTAGAGATTTCTTGAGTCATATATACATGTCTTGCTTCATAAATGTTGATTTTAAAGCTTCCATGAGGTTGTTGTGTTGATTTTAATTTTGCACTAAATAAAGAGAGAGAGAAAGGGAGTTTTGAAAGAGGGGTCCAAATCTCAACTTTCTTTTTATCCATGAGGATGTTCCTTCTATAAAAACTCAAGATAGATGATTTTGGTAGGATTCATTAAGAAAATGGGAAAAGTTTTGGCTTGGATGAGGAACCCTAGAATTTAGGGGTTTTGGGGGAAAACATGAAAATACACATGAACTTCTTTTATTCTTGCATCAAGAGAATGAATAAAAGTAAATTTTATCAAATGTTTAGCAAAATTACATCCCACTTGATCTATGAGAAATAAGATGTCATTTTAGCATTTTTGCAAAATGTGTGACTATGGATTGTTATAATATGACAAATTGTTGTGCACCATGGATGGTAAGAATTGTAAGTATCGAAGATTAATGTTTGAAAACATCTTATATAGTTTTGATATAGAAATTGCTAAGACTTGTGAAATGAGAAAATTGTAGTACGTGTTGATGGTATGTGATCATCTTGTGAAAGAACCATGAAGAGAGGAAATGGGAAATGTAATTGTTGGCATTATTGTAGAGGTAACTGAAATGGGGAAATACAATGAGATATGGAAAGATCATGGCATTGCATATTCATTTAACTATTATTTTGCATTGTGAATTTCGATTGAAGATATCTACTTCATGAAAGAAAATGATGTTGTAATGAGAATTAACGAAAATGTGAAAGGGGTAAATACGTTGGTAAGTCCAGTTAGGGGGTGTAGATGATTTTGATAAGCTGGCCTGAGTGTCCACGGTGAAAGACCAGAAAATCGCGCGAATAGGTGTCGAGCCTTCCGGTTAATACCAGTAAAAATGATAATTGGGTAGTACTTGTAGACTCTACTTGCAGCCACCGGCCTAGGAATTACCAGTGTCGTATTTACCGCCCCTGTTGATAAAAATTGGAAGTTTGAAATGTGTTGAGGTTGCAAGCTTTTATTGAAAAATGGAAATCTTTGAGAAGAGCATGAAATGAAATTTTCTTTAAAAAGGGCATTGTATGGCATTGGCATTTGCATTCACATCGAGAATGGCATAATTGTATATACTTTGTGAGAATTCTCTACTGGGCTTTATGCTCACCCCTATGGGACTTTGGTGCAGGTAAAGATGTGGTGATCCTGCCGAATTGAGGGCGTGGATATTTTGTGAAGAGTAAATAGCTCTCTTATTTTTGTTGTGAATTTTGTAAAGCCAATGGCTAAATGCGTATGGGTCCGAGAGACCATTTTGTGTAATCGGGCTATTGCCTTGGGAGATGTAAGCCCTTAAGGGCATCTTATAGTTTTGAGACTAGATGTTTCACATGCTATAGATTCATGTGTTCTTTTGTTTCGTTGAATGTATACCGCATGTGGAACTTTTGTATTAAACTCATTTATCAAATGTGTGAAGATAGAAGGATTATTGTTATTGTTTAGTGAATGTTCATTAATGTAGGTAGTTCATATTGAATTATTTCAGGGCGTTACAAAGATTTAAAAAAAAAAATTAATTTAGGCTTTCATTTATTTATTTCCTTTATGGGAGAAGCCTATATAGGGCCCACTAGTTTAGTGTAATGAATTATCAGAACTTTTGGCACAATTAAGAACTAAGGTGTGTTTGGTAGAATTTTCTAAATATGATTTGAGAATAGAGTTGTATTTTGAGTTTATGAGTTTTAGAATTATGATTTGAGTGTGGAAAATTTGTTTGGTAAATGAGTTTTGAATTGAGTGAGGAATTTTTGATGTAGCATATGATATTTGATACAAAAACTTATAACTCATATCCAAACACACAATTCAAATTCTATTCAAAACTCATAACAATTTTAAAAAATTCGGAAAATAATTTTTATTGAATATATAAAAATTAACATGTTTCAATTGAAAAAAAAAAATTATGCACTATTCCGGTCAATCGGCCGGACGACTAGTTAGTCCAAATTTTCTCGCCTTAGACCGAGTTTTCAAAATAAGTGTGGAATTAAATTTTGAAAGCCACAACCAAACACCATGTGCAAACTAAGAGCTAGAATCACAATTCCTATAGCGACCCTGGTTTTCCCTCCATTGATTAGTGTAATCCGGACTTAGTTCCGTAGATGTTGGTTGTTGTATATATCTTGTTTCCGTTCTTCAATACTTTGTATTCGAGTTATAGGATGTTTTGGGCAGGTTTGTTACAGGTTTGGTGTGCTTGGGAGTAAATGGTTGCTGTCCAGAATTTTGGTCCTTCGCTCGAGCGAGTGTTTTGTCGCTCGAGCGAGCTCCTTGTTTTAGATCCTTCGCTCGAGCCAGGTTTTCTTCGCTCGAGCGAGAGTTGAGTTTTGTGTCTGGTGGCTCGAGCGAGGAGTCCTGTGCTCGAGCTTGCGTCTGCGTCTCTTTTTGACCTGATGGTTTTGATTCTTGGCTTGAGCGAGCTTTCCTTCGCTCGAGCGAGAGAGGTTTATGTTTTGGGTTTCTTCGCTCGAGCAAGCATTCTGTCGCTCGAGCATGCTTCTGGGTTGCAGACCTGAAGCTTCGAATTGTTGGCTCGAGCGAGACTTTCTACGCTCGAGCGAGAGTTCTTTGTGTCTGGTCGCTCGAGCGACCAATCCTTCGCTCGAGCGAGCCTGTGTTATATCAATAGGTAGCAGTGGGGAACACTTCACTTTTTCATCTCTTTTGATTTCAAAACCCTAGAATTCGGCTCTCTCTCTCTCTCTACATTTTCCTTCTCTCTAGGAATTGATCTACTTCTAGTGAGTTCCTACCCTAATCTCTTTGTAAGAAAGGTAGAGGGCGACTTGGGCTTCCTTTTAATATGAAAGTTTGTGGATTTAGAGCACTTTGGGTTTTGGTCATCTTCTCCATTTGAGCTTTTCATTTTGAGGTAGGGATACCCTACTCCATCTCATGAGCTTTGTCTTAAATTTTGGTCATTTTGAGTAGTTGGTGGTGTTGGGAAATTTTGGAAAAAGTTAGGTGTAGACACCTCATTTTTGACCGCCCTTAAGACTTGGACGCGACTGATGGTTTACATGGTGGAGAAAGATGTGCAGGGGAAAGGTTCATTTTCTTCGGCAAGGAAAGAGTCAAAGCTCAACTTCATACCCCTTTTTGGACCAAAATAATCTTGATAAAAAGATTTTAGACCTTAAAACCCTCTCTTTCAAAACGTTTTTGGAATAAAGTTTCTACGATGTTCTAACGCTCGCATTTTGTTAAATGTTGCGCTTTTCGGTAAACCGAGCAAGGACGAAGTGGAAATGAATGAAAGAGAGATGAAATCTTTGAAAAATCTTTCAAAACACCTTACTTAGGGGTTTGGAGTTGAAGAAAAGAGGAGAAGAGGAAGAAATCCAGTTGGGAGAAAATAGCATGAACCGTTAATAAAGAGTCGAGCAGCCCTCGCCGAATCGGCCTATTCATTTGCATACTTGGAATCAAGCTACGAGGCCACCACCGTTGGAAATAAGACTTCTGGGGCTTCATTTTGCACTCAAGAATCTCCTAAAGCCAATTCCGGACGGGGGAGATAGGGTTGATTGAAGTAAGGCATCATTCTAGTTGAACCGAATCTGCGCGGCTTCACCAAAACAGGCATAACTTTTTGCACAGGAGTAATTTTAATGCAAGGTTTGCGCCATTGGAAAGCTAACTTCCGGGGATTCAATTTGGACACTTGAACGGCCACCATTGGACTTCCCAATCACTGGCCGGCCACCTGTCTTTCCGGCGGACCTTTTTTTGTCCTGAAAAGTAGCAGGCCGGCCACCTAGCTGGTTGGATGACCATTTTGGCCCTTTTGAGCTGGCCGGCCATTCTTGCCCTTCCAAGTGTGTTCCAGCTGTGCAATTTGTTTTCTCCCAGATCTTATATCCGGGGTTTGGCCTTTTGGAGGGAAATTTGAATTTGTTTTCCCCCCCTTTTTTCCCTTCTCTCCCTCTATAAAACTAGCAGCTCCAGCTACATTTTGGAAGGTGACAAAAAACCCTTTGGAGCTCTTGCATACATCTCTCCCTCTCCCTCTCTTCTAAGTCTCAAAACCTTGAAACCCTTGCACCATTTACACTACAATACATAGCACCACACCTCCTCACTCCATTCCAGCAACTTGGAGTCCATTTCCAGAGGCTAGGAGCACCATTTCTTGGACCAAAAACTGTTGAAGACATAGGCTACAAGGGTGAGTCCCATTTTCCCTCTTTTGTGCACTATTTTGGTCTATATCTTAGCTCCTTGTGCTTATATTTTTGGGCTCCGACCCAAACTGTAAATAGTCATATTTTGAGCTCCTTTTCATGTTTGATTAAGGACCTCTTACTGTTTGAGGTCTCCTACTATCACTTTCCTCTTTAACTCTTTTTTAGGCCTTTTTTTGCATAGGATTTTAGGCCTATTTGTGAGCTGTTTTGGACTTGGTCATAAACTGTAAAATATCTTGTTTTGAGCCCCTTTTCAACATTGTTGAAGGGCTCTCCTCTGTTTGATGCCATCTATTGCCACTTGCCTCTTTATCCCTCTTTTAGGCCCTTTTCTTGCATGATAGTTTACCCTCACTTGTGTTCATTTTCGTGGCTTGATATAAACTGTAAAGTGTTTTGTTTTGAGCCCCTCTTCAACTTTGTTGAAGGGCTCTTTGCCATTTGGGGTCAGCTTATGTCCCTTGTCTCTATTCTCTCTTTTAGGGCCATTTTTGCATGATAGATTAACCCTATTTGTGTTCATCTTTGAGACTTGTTATAAACTGGAAAAAGGCTTGTTTTGACATCATCTTCATGTTTTATTAAAGTTCCATTTTTGTTTGAGGTCATATGCTATCTTGTATGCTTGGTTGCCTCCCATTTTGAGCCTTATATCCTAGCCCTTGTTGCATACTTTGGTTGGTCTTCTAGCCACTGAAATCCAATGGATTTTCAGTGGCTTTGCCACTGTTTTGAGCTTCCAAAACAGAGGGGTGTGCCCCCCATCTCACCTTGACTTGTTTGGTGGCCATTTTGGCCTTCCAAAGTGACCCCATCTTGCATGCTTCTTAGTCACATTCTAGGGTCAATTTGGTGAGTTTTGAGACTATCATATTTGATTTTCAGAGTTGGTTTGGGGCTGCCACATGTCTATCTTGTATGTGCCTAATAACTCCTTGTATGCCCTTCCAAAGGAGCCCCTTATTTGTGCATGTGTTGACTGTCTTTCCATGTTTATTTGGGCATATTTTGGCATGTTTAGTTCACTGATTTTTTCTGGTTTGGTGAGTGCTCACTTGCTTCATGTACTTGCCATGTAAACCATGTTTGCTAGTCAAAATCGCATGCTATTTTAGGCCATCTTGCTAGCATCTTTTGGCCATGCTTTGAACTAGAAAAGTTCATGTTTTGGGACTACCTTGACTCTGTCTTCATGCTTCATGTTCAAATAATGCATGCTTTGTATAGCTATAAGTCATTTCACGTGCCTAGTTTTGAGTTTCGGGGTTCACCTCATGCATCGGGTGCCATATTGCCATGCTTCGGGGCTGTTTAGCATCATGTTTTAGTGCTGAAATTTGCATGTTTGCATACCATGTTCCATGTCTTGCCATGCTTTGGTAGAGTGGCATTCGTGCCTTAGGTTCGGTCCTCGATTTGCGTGCATGTGTGCACGCATCTCGAGTGTCTCATTTTCATCTAATGGCCTCCTATGTGAGTGTGGCTGAGGTCCACTCATGTTGGTGTAAGTCCATTATGTATTGTGTATGCCATTTCATTTCATAGCATTGTGTATGCTAGGTTGTATGTTAACGCATTGTGTATGCCATGTTATCTCGTGCATCGTGTATGTCATTTCATAGCATTGTGCATGTTAGGTTGTATCTTAGTTGCATTCATGCATGTCATGCATATTGCATTGTGTTTGGGATAGGAGTCAGCCCGAGCACGGGAAACGAGGTACGTTTCGTACTCCGAGTGACGGAACGTGTCTCAATTCCCCAGTCGCCGACACTCCGGATTATCCATGATGGAGTCTAGGCCTTGTTATGTTTTCATGTGTGCATTCATTTCATATTAAGTCGTGCGATTCGACTCCTCGGCCATCATGCATCGATATGCGTGATTGGTGGCACGAGGATCGAGGACTACGCTCCATGTAGAGTAGTCAAGCATACATATATGAAAATACATTGCCATGCTCCTTTCTTGTTCTCTGTTGCAGCAAATCAGAAATCAGCGGCTTTCAAAAGCCTTGCACAATATTCCGAGCATGAATTGTAAACAGAGGCTAATTGGGGCATCGCAGTGGATTTCCACGCAAGGCAGCTCAAACATGCATCATCTATCATCCGGAACAGAGCCGAGGCAGTCCCTAGCTTGCATGCTAGTTTACAGCTTTCCTAGATTAATTTGTTAGTTAATTAGGATTTTGTATTTATTCGGACTGTACTATTTATTTGGGACTGCATTATTTATTCGGACCCTCTGCGCGAAGGCAATGTTGTAATAAGTGTGCGTGAGTGTGATGTATGTCTTCCAACCCCACGTCTTTCTTCCCTTTTATTTACCAGCTTATAATGGTTAGATTAGGGCATGTTTCAATTAGCATATAGTATAATAGCATGTTTGCATTCATTCATCTGTTTTGCATGCACCGGGCTCGGCGCATCATACTAACTGCATTGTATTTCAATTCCGAGTTGAAAACATGTTAGTTGTAGCATTCCATATGCCATATTTAGAATAGCCGAGCCTGCTATAATTGCATTTTTGCATGCGTTGTATTAGGCATTTCTGTATAATTAGGATCATGCATGATTTCTAATTAGTTTCTGTTTTGGCTTGGAGTACTCGGTAAGTTTTTATGCTTTAGCATCCTTGCATGCGTGTGAGTGACTGCCATGATAGCATGCTTACCATGAGGCTATGTGCTTATGTGATATAACTGCCTGAATGCCTGTGGGTGAAGGTTGGGTTATTTGGATTGGAACAATGCATTGACTGTGAGTTTTAAGCCCACTAGATAGTGGCAAAACCATCTTTTCTAAGCCCACCCGAGGGTGGCAAAATCCGCATTTTAAGCCTACTTGCGAGTAGCAAACCATCTTTCAAAAACAAGCATGAAATGTTTTGTTCCAATTCAGGCGATCCAGTCTATACTTGTATGCTGTGCGCATCACATAGTAAACCTAGGCTATTAACTGGAATAAGAACGCATAATGTTTTCAAAACTAGATATCATGGTTAGTAGAGGCCGATCTTTGATCGGGCGAGCGGTGGTGCTCACGAAGTGACCTTCCCCAATCGTACCCGAGTTCCCGAGCCAAGGCAACTTTGGTGATGACGGACACGTGGCCTTAGGCAAACGAGTCAGGGTTTCCTAAATTTCCCAAAAATAAAATATTTAGGTGGCGACTCTGTATCTGGCAAAGCAGTCCATGTTTGGCACTTCTTTTAAAAATCTGTTTTCTCAAAACGATTTGCCAGATTTGGACTCTTTGGTTCAGATTAAGAACCGTGACATTTGAGTCCTGAACTGTAGTAAGCCCAAAACGAACGGAACGGGGGACTCATACCCTCCCGGGGCGTTCGGGGACGTCTACATTAGGGTTTGATTTGTAATTTGACAACATGGGGTTTTTCATATATTGAACTCCATATGTAAGTAAGACTTGAAAAATGGCATTATTACTGTCAAATTGAGGAAATTGAACCTTAGGGTTGATTTTTGATAAAGGGGGTTAATGCCCTAATTGTTGTGATAAATTAGTTGGTATAAGTAATTTGGGAAAAATATGGAATTGAATGGTGTAATTGGATTAATTTATCACTCACCTATGTAAATGTTGATATTATATCTGTTTAATGCATTTATTTTCTATTTAGAAATAACTGCTTTGGGCTATCGGTGGAGGATAGTCTTGATTGTTGTAGACATTGTATGTTGATTAGGAAAAATTGAAACTAACCACATTGAATATGTCATTGAACATGACGGTTGAACTAATACAGCAAATATGTGTATTGATTGATTATTGCAAATGACAAGTGTTAAATACATTGTATATGCATATCGTTTGGGAGGAGATAGGGGATGGACTCCATGGATACAGCAATTACGTGTATCACTTGAAATGTTAATACAACAAATGTGCGTATTAAATTGAAATATTGGAAGTGTTCTTAATATGAGTTGTAGACTCATTTGAATTGTGAATAAAGGAAATGTTCAATAAGGAATGTATTCCTATTAATTGTTTGGCCAGGTTCTGAGCCATGTTTATGAGATGATTTGGATAAGTAAAGGAAAGTGGAACGTAACATGGACATAATTGTTATGTAACTGTATTGTGATATAACTGGTTTATAAGTGTTACCCATCTATCAAATGCTATTGTTCTAGTCATTGCTTATATTTGGTTTAGTATATCTCTACTAGGCTTTGGCTCACCCTATATGGGACATCATTTTCTGGTCCAGGTGATATGCCACCTCTAAGGACTTAGCTTGGGAGGTTCCAAGAGTTGAAGGCTACTTTTGTTGTTTTGGTTATTTTGATATTACATGTAAATTCAAGCCAAGGGCTTAATATGTAATTGAGTTAGCACTCACTTTTTGTATCCAAGTGTTGGCTTAGAAAGTTGTAAGCCCGTAGGGCATTTACTTTTGTTGTCAACATGTAATATCTTTTGTAAGAATACTCTGATGAATGGAAGAATCTTTTATTCTCTTATATTAATGCATGTCGAAATTATTGGGTTTTATGTATTATTTTAAGGGTGTTACAATTCCAAAGCTCTTCCAAACAGAGCCTAAGGCTGTGTGTAACGCCCTGTATTTTATTACTCGGGTAACCTTACCAATATTCATTAATTAAGTCCATTTACAAATAACATTTCATCCTTGGATGAAATGATGAATATTAAATATACACCACCTCTCGTTATACAACAATGACATTTATATACAAATAAAAGAAATGTCCTGAGGCTTACAATAAAAGAGAGGACACTACTCTTTACAAAAAAAATAGCACTCAGCCAAACAACAAATGAAGTAGTACAATCTATCACTACATTACACTTATGAAATGGTAAAACCCATTGTTTGATCTTCAAATCCGAAAAGCATTCCCTGTATACATGTATAGGCACAAACAACAAATGAAGTAGTACAATCCATCACTACATTACACTTATAAAATGGTAAAACCCATTGTTTGATCTTCAAATCCGAACAGCATTTCCTATATACATGTATAGGCAGGGGGTGAGCAACCACTAGCTTACCAAGCAATCTCATATTAAAACATTAGAAGATATGTGAGAATCAAAATACTCGTACATATACGTGAAATCATATCATGCTAAAACCATATGATTTTATTACATAATCTCTTAAATCCAATTTATTTAATTAACCACAACAAATTAACTTAAATAAATAAACATGTTTCAATAGTAACAGAACATCCTTTTCAATTCATTCAATTATCTCATTATCAATTGAATCAAATAATTAAACAATTCATCAAATCCATTTTATACAGCCTTATGAGATGAATGCATATGCCATGTCATGTTCAAAAATATTTTTCTTATCTTTTAAAAATCTTACACACAATGCCAATTTGAAGACACATTAATCCAACAATTTCAATAAAATTCCAAGATGGTAAATACGACTCAGGTAATCCTTAGGCTGGTGTCTGCAAGCAGACTATATAAGTACTACAAATTTATCATTTTTACCAGTATTAACTAGAAGGCTCGACATCTGTAATCTGTTATTTTTACCAGTATTAACTGAAAGGCTCGACACCTATTCGCGCGATTTTCTGGTCTCTACACCACCTTTCAAGACTTACTACCGTATTTACCCCAAAATCATTTCATGAAAACTTGTTTCTCAACATTCCTTTCTCAATGCAAAGTTTTCAAATCAAATTTCAAAACTCATCATTATCAAATGAATTGATATGCCAATGCAATGATTAATAATACAATGCAATATTTCTTTCACTTTCAATACTTCCACATAATATTCCCATTGTGATCAAAATTCTCATTTCTCATTTCAATATAATTTCTCAAGATGAATATAAATACTTTTATTCCAATTCATCCATGGGACAACATAATTCCCACACTTAGAGTAATCTCAACCATTTAGTCACTTCAAGACTATATCAACATTTTGAACAACAATTTCCAAAACTTCAACAATTCTCATATTCCATGAAAACCATCATTTATATGTAAACAAATAAACAATTTTTCAAACATCATTTATTTTGGCACATAAAATAAATATAATAACATCTTCAAATATTGTCAACATCTTTCTTAAAAATCCCCAATTTCTAGGTTTTCTCACTAAAACCACTCATCTTCATTTATTGAAAGAAAGTCATCAAAAACATCTCTCTTCAATCCTCATAGTTCAAAACCCTTAATTTCTATTTTAAAAGGAACAATAAAGTAAACCCATTTTCAAAAAAATTCTCTCATCTTCTTAAATCAACAATTAATTTTCAAAACAAATCAAAAGATGATTTCGAAAATCATCTAGATCTTACAAAAACATATATATAACTCAAAGGAAATCCCTACTTATTAAACATTACCATTTCCATCCTACTATGTCAAAAGTTATGGTATAATTTTAATAACACACTTTTAACTATAACGGATATAATCTTTTAATCAAAACTAATTTAATCTACTAAATTAGTAAGTTTATTATATTCAAAAAATTTCAAATTTATAATACCAAACCTAACTTCACATGCTTCATCCCTCAAACATAACTATATTTCAACATAACTATTTTTCATGCCAAGCTATTTAAAGAGGTAATTGTTTTACCAAATTCTCTACTAATAACAATTTCACAACTTTTTCTAAAATTACTTAACCAACATGATATTTACATAAAAAATTATGAAATATATCCAATAGTAACATTTTCAAGGTATGAATTTGAAAGTTCACATTTCATATTTTTATTTTCATAAAAATGAACATAACTTAATCATCAACATATCATCTTTTATAAAATATAATGAATATAACACTTTTAGAGTTTTTAATCCCAAAGCAACTCTATAATTCCTACTTAAGCATTTACTCCATATCCTCAACATTATTTATTTTTCTCAAAAATAAATTCTAAATCAAAGATAAAAAAAAATTCAACTTTATATTTCTCAAAAATAAATCATCTAATTATAATATGATGTAGAGACAATCCATACAACTATTAAATTTTATTTTCAGATTTCTTTGCAAAATTATCAACACAAAATAATTTTTCTAAATCAATTTCAAAATGCCAACATTCTTAACATTTCAACATAATTTTTTTCAAAAATTACCAAACAAAAATCTGAATATATATATATAATATTATATATATGTAATACCTCTTATAATGATATATTTTCTCAAAATAACCCTAACATAGCTTAATGTAAAAATATGAAGAAAGTCCTACCTCAAATAAGAAGAAGAGCAGAGCAGATACGAAGGAAACTTGCCCGCATGAATCCGAGACTACCATTGCGAAGATCACGATGAGCTCTCTGACTTTCATTTATAAAACTTTTCAAAAGCTAACCCAATCTAACTCCAATATTTTAAAACATGAACCAAAATTATTTTGTTCAAATGTTGAGAGAGAGGCAGAGCCTCTCCTCTCTCTTTTCTGCCAAAAATAAGAGTCAACAAAAGAAAATGAAAAGTTGGGAAAGTGAAGGCATGGATAAAAGTGAAATGAAGAGGGATGGGATGGGAGGAGACAATCCCATGTGGGTTGTTCTCTTTCCCCAAATAAATATATATATATAATATATATATATATATAAACCTATTTTTGTAATAATATCATAAGATTTATATCACAAATCATAAAATGATATAATCTTATCTCATCATAAAAATATAACATATTTGTAGACCACAAAATATAATATTTTGCCCACCACAAAATATACACACATTTTCATTCACTACAAAATATATAATTTTTCACCGTATGGTACACACCATAAATTCAACTTTCAAATATATATTATAACCATATATATAATAATAATTATAACTCCCAATATGGTCACTACCAATCACATAATTAAAATAGATCAAACAGTAAACATGAGTCATAAACAAACTCAAATTAAATTGAATCAAAGCCATGGGTCTTGAATTAAATTCCCACCCATAAGCCAAACATGGCCCACTTATATACAAAAGTAGACCCAAAAAATCTATCCAAATCATGATCTAAACATTAAAAATTAAATAACAAAATTATGCTATAAATTAAACTGAACACCAATCAGTTCGTGAATTTTCATAAGATAAATACTCATCATTAATGCTGAAATTTTTATCCAACGTGCTAGACTCATATAGGAACAATATATAAAAATTTCATAATTTTCTGAGATCGGGAACTATTTTTAAAAAATACAAAACCAAACTGTTTTCGCATAGAATTTACACAGCACTCAAATTCGAAAATTTGTTCAATTAAATTATACATTGGCTATTTAAAAAAAAATAATTTGTGTCACTACACTGTGTTTGGTATAGCTTCTGAATCATGATTCTATCTTTTAATTGAGTGCGGTGTTTGTTTGCAGTTTTCAAAAATCATTTCCACACCCGCATTTGAAAATTTGTGTACCTGGTCATCCCCCAAGTTGACCGCTACAATGTTCGTGATTTTTTTTTTTTTTTGCACCTGTTATTTTATATTTTAAATAAAAAATATTTTTGAATTTTTTTATGAGCTTTGAAGAGAATTTTGAGTTGTGTGTTTGGTTATGAGTTGTAAGTTTTTGTATAAAAAATTATGTCACATCACTCAATTCAAAAACTCTTTTCAAAACTCTTTCACCAAACAAATTTTCTACACTCAAATCATGATTCTTAAACTCAAAATACAACTCATATTCTCAAATCATATTTAGAAAACTCTACCAAACGCTACCTAAGTTTTCTCCATACCTCTATTTTTCTCGCTCTCTTTGTAGAGTCTATCTTCCTCTCTTTTTTTCTTCTTCTTTCTATTTAAGATTAGACTGCTGTTTTGAGTTATTTTAGTGTTGCAGTCGTTGGAGCATTGTAACACCCTCAAAATAATACATATAAATCTACATTCTTGACTTGAATAGATATAGAAGGATAAAGCATATTTCTGTTGATCAGAGTATTCCTTACAAAAATATTACATGTTGATGACAAAGGTAAATGCCCTATAGGCTTACAACTTTCCAAGTCAACTCTTGGTTCCAAAAGAAGAGAGTACTAACTCTACACAAAGGAAGCCCTTGGCTTGATATACATGTAATACAACAAAAATTAACAAAAAGAGTCTTTAACTCCCACAACAATCTATGTTAAGATCTCGGAGGCGGCATAGTACCTGAACCTGAAAATGATGTCCCATATAGGGTGAGCCACAGCCCAGTAGAAATATACTAAACCAAACTATAAACAATGACTAAAATATTAGCAGTTGATAGATGGTCAACACTTATATATCCACTTACATCACATTACAATTCCATGACAATCATGTCCATGTTATATTTCATTTCAAAAGCGTGGCTCAGAACCTGGCCAGATAATCCGACAAAGATTACATCTCTTATTAACAATATTTCCAATTCAATTGGGATAACAACTCATGTTAAACATTTCTTACATCATAATAGATACACATTTTGGTGCTGTATCAATCTCAGCCAAAATCACTTCCATACTTCACAAGTGATACACATTTTGGTGCTGTATCAATAACATGTAAAAACACTTCCATACTTCACAAATGATACACATTTTAGTGCTGTATCAATGTCAAACAAAATCCGGTTTAGAGGTCCATCCCCTATCTTCCCCTAAACCGTGGAGTACATCCCCTATCTCCTCCCACATAACACAATGTATATAAGCAATTATCATATACATGTTCACTCAATCAATACACAATTTCGACGTATTATACCAATCACCATATTCTATGGCACACTCAATTGATTAGTTTTAATTCGCCTGATCATCATGCATTGTCTACAACAATCAAGACTATTTTCCACCGATAGCCCAAAGCAGTTATTTCTAAACAGAAAATAAATGCACCACATGGATAAATATCAACATTTAGTCTAGGTGAGCGATAAATTAATCCACTACACCCTTTAATCCCATACCTTTCCAATTTGAATATTTTTCTATTCAATTTCTCATTCCCCTAAATTAATTATACAAATTAATTTATCATAACAATTAGGGCTTTTCCCCATATTCTCAACATCAACCCTAAGACTCCATTTCCATCAATGATCCAACATATAATTCCATTTTCCAACACATTACATACATATGGGTTTTAAACTTGAAAACCCCTATTTTGAAAATTACTCAAGGACCCCAAACTTTCTCAAAATTACCCGACAACCCCAACATATCAAAATGCCAAAATTTAAAGAAAAGCTCATAAGATAGAGTAGGATATCCCTACCTCGAAGTTAGAGCTCAAACGGAGAAGAAGACCAAACTCAAAGTGCTCCAAACTCCAAACTTTTCGGATCAAAATATACCCTCAAACGATCAACACACTTTTTACAAGACACCAAGGGAGTGAATCACCTCTAGCTAGATCAAACCCTAGATAGAAGGGAGATTCTAGAGAGAGGAGCTCTAAAATTGGTTTTGGGAAAGTAAGAGAGGAATGGAAGTTGAAAAGTGATTCAAAAATGCCCAGCTGCCAATGATATACGTATGACCCGCTCGAGCGTCAAGCACAAAAATTGGACCCGCTCGAGCGCCAAGACACAAGAATAAAATACATCCGCTCGAGCGCGAAAACCAGTCCGTTTGAGCATAGATTCTCCTCCCCCAGTATTTTCACAGAAAAAGAACACTCCGCTCGAGCTCAAAAAGCCCGCTCGAGCGCGACCCACTCGAGCGTAAGGAAACCCGCTCGAGCGTGAAAAACACGTCTACAGAAGTTTTGCAGAGGCACAGATACTGGAAGTGTGTAAATTCCGCTCGAGCGCAAAGGGACCTGCTCGAGTGGACCAACAACAAAAACAAACTCCGCTCGAACGCAAAAGGACCCGCTCGAGAGGACCACCAAAAGTCTGGGCAACAAGGAATGAGACCAAGGCTCAACCAACCTGTTCGAAACGCGCCGAACACATCCTAAAACTCAAACATAGGGAGTTAAAGGATGACAACAAGATATATACAACAGCCAACTCCACGGAACCTAAGTCTGGAATACAACAATCAAATGAGGAAGAACCAGGATTGCTATAAGCATGATGTTAGAAAGAAGCTCACATCAGTGAAATTGAGAGCAAAGGCACAGCTAAGTTTGTGAATATAGCGATCTCGGTTTCGATCCTTCTTTCATGTGTTGCCACTTCGACTAGGCCGGTCGGGGATCGAGCTACCCGGTCAGCTCACGGGGGTCGAAGGGGTAGCGCCCCTTGGCGGGTCCGAGGGCAGTGCCCTGGCAAGGTCGAGGGGCAGCGCCCCCGAAGCAAAAATGCAAAATGCATTCGAAGTTACTTGTCCGCTCGAGCGACCGTTTATGCACTCGAGCGAAGAATGTTTGGTTTCAGAAGTTTGACCTGTCTACAAAAGTACTGGGTTAGTGTATTTGACGCTCGAGCGGGGCTTTCCACGCTCAAGCGGGGCTTTCCACACTCGAGCAGACCATGTTATATCAATTCGTGAATCTGCTATTTCAGATCACTTTTTCAGTCCTCTCTCTCTCTCCAAAACTCTCCAGAATTCTAGATCGGGACCTTTTCTCTCTAGAAGTCATATTTCTCTTTGATTTCTCCTCCAATCCATTGGGATTTAGACCTAAGTTCTTCACCCAAGTTGGTTATCATCTCGAGGGCTTCGTTGTGTGCAGTGAAGATCGAGTTTCGACACCCGTTGATTTTGGGGGTTTCATCTCATTTCTTCTTCAAAACT
>JAPPVO010000010.1:33230407-33295571 GCA_030407325.1 Camellia japonica | reverse complement strand
TCGGACCGGGCGAAGGGGGTGCTCATAGCTGACCTTCCCCGATCGTACCCAAGCTCCCGAGCCGAGACATTTGGTGATGACGGACACGTGGCCTTCGGCACCGAGTCAGGGTTTCCTAAATTTCCCATTTTAAAAATATTTAGGTGGCGACTCTGTATCTGGCAAAGCAGTCCATGTTTGGCACTACTTTTCAAAAATCTATTTTTCTTCAAAACGATTTGCCAGAGTTGGACTCTTTGGTTCAGATTATGATCCGTAACAAAACAAAAACAGGGGAGTCCGAACTGTAGAGTGAGGCCCCAAGGGCGCGTCTACAGTTTCTGGCGACTCCGCTGGGGATTTTAGAGAGCTTGACTCGAACTCGTGATATCCTGTTTTGACTACACTTATGTGTTTCTTTGCATTGCATGTGCATTGGTGCGCCTAGGACACCGTGTTGGCCATCTGCTATTCCGGAGCGGTTTGCTGGAGGCTTGTCTTGTCAAGGCATGACCATAAGGCTGACCGGTTGCGGGCTCTGCCAGTATGGGAACACAAACCCCGGTTTTACCGGCCGCCCTTTTTGACCATTCGACCTAGTGCATATTCGGATCCATAGTGACCATTCCAAACTAGGACAGGTTGCTTACCCGATATAGGTTGTTTGAAGCCGCTGTGTGCGTAGTGAAACCCTAGCTCCTGACAAAATAGGACAGGGAACCCTACCCCAACGTAGGGGTGTTTTGGCTCTCTTTTACCTGCTATGTGCTTTTAGAATGTATCTCTACAGGGAATGCGCATATCAGTTTGCAAGTTTTGGTATCCGGCCCGAGGGCACCGGTAACAGTATTTTGGGGAATCAGTTATCTGCGGGTATCAGATCCAGCTTTGCGGACAGTGATTTGGGGAACAGTGACCAGTAATGAGTACAGTCGTTCTGTTATGCTTATATCCGTTCCAGTGAAATTGAGCTGAGATGCTGTTGGTTTTCTCTTTTGCTAGGTAGTCCTGGAACTATAGCTTCAGAAGGCTCCAATATTCCCCGAGGTTCATCGGACTTGTGCTGATAGACTTTGTTAGGTCAGGAATTCAGTTCAAAGGCAACCAGTGTCCCTTCGCTGAGGCAAGGCAGACATCCGATCCGTTAGTCACCAGTCACATCACCTCTGTTCGGATCCGCAGCTTTCAGTTAATATGCAGGAAGAGGTGCGTCAACTCCAAGAGGCCATGCAGGCCATGCAGCAGGATGCTGCTCGTCGGGCAGAGTTTACCACCCGCCAAGCAGAGGTTCTGGCTCAACAAGCGGGCTTACTCACCAAGCTTCAGCAGCAACAGCAACCCCAACAAGACGGAGCGTCTGCTTCGCACCCAGCTCCACCCCCACCTATGGTTCCAATACCCAGAGAGGCAGCTCACGTCCAGGAAAGTACGGATGTTCTGACATGGCCAGTCCTACTGCCAATCCCACCTCAGTTGTCCAAAGCACCGGCTAATCTAGTGGACACGCCCTTTGAATTTAAGGTTGACCCAACTACACTTAAGGTCAATAAACTGGAGGAGTTGTTCAGACGAGCACATGGAGTGAACCCCATCCCGGATTTAGAGGACGGGTATATTGAATCTGCAGTTATCTTGCCGGAGCGGTTTAAAATGCCGCATATCGATCGCTTTGACGGCTCTGGAGACCCAAGGGTGCACCTCCACCTGTTTTCCGATATCTTGAAGCCAATGGGTTTGACCGCAGCTCAGAAGTTGTCTCTCTTTGGCCGAACCATGTCTGGGATAGCCGCAATCTGGCATGCAAAATTGAAGGACTCTGTGAAACGGAACTGGGAAGAGCTGGCTGAGGCCTTTATTGCTCAATACTCCTACAACACACAGGTCGAGGTCACAACTCGTGATCTCGAAGCCACCCGCCAAGAACCAAATGAGAGTTTCTCAGAATTCGTGATGAGATGGAGAGCAAAGGCCTCAATGATGAGTACAAGGCCTTCTGACAAAGACCAGATAAGGATAGTTGTGCGCAACCTCCAACCCAGGATGATGCAAAAAATGATAGTCTTACCCTTTCCTACCTTTGCGGACCTACATGAGATGGGGGTACAGATTGAGGACGCTATGAAGCAGGGCCTATTGACCAGGAGAAGGAGCAGCCTAGGAGGGAATTTATCCACAGTTTGAATGCGACCACCAGTGGTGACGCAGCTACTATAACTTCAGATGTGGGCATAGTCACCACCACCACACAAAAAAATGACCACCCCATTCGCCGGTACATCCGAAACTAGCTCACAAACAGCCAAACACCCACCTCAGGGCCAAAGGGTGTTTACCCCACTGTACATGTCTCTGTCAACGGCCCTGAGGGCCTTGATCAAAAAGGGGTATCTGAAGCCACTGGAGCCACAACCATTACCAAAGAAACCCCCTCCCTCACATAACCCAGCTGACTACTGTGCCTTCCATCAGCGAGCTGGCCATGACACTGACATGTGCTTTCGTCTTCGCCATGAGATACAAAATCTGATTGACAACAGGGACATCCCCGCACCAGTCCAGCAAAGTCTATCGGCACTCGACCAGTGAACCTGTGGGGGATAATGTGACTATGTGATCGGGGGATGAACCACCTGCGGGCGGCGTTCAGTTTACTTCAGATGTGGTGGACGGCATGCACTGTTTTGAGCAATGTACAAATGCTGTTAATTTTGCTTTCTGACTTGGGTATTGGGTCTGTCTTGTCATTTTGTATTGAGTCAGTCTTTTCATACTGAGTCAGTCAGGGTCTGTCTTGTTGTATCGAGTCAGTCCTGTTTTGTTAGAGTCGGGTGATTTCGGGGCTTGTTTTGTGTTTGTCTTTTTGCTTTCTTTCGAGACTGTTTCTGCCAGGGAGCCAGTTGTGCCAACAGATCTTGAATGAAACAGCAGTGATTTTCACACTCTCGTGTTTGTTTCTACCTTGTGCCAGTTATGCCGGAAGTTCTGAATAAGACGGTAGTATTTGACTAAAAGCTGTGTCTTTTCTGTGCCTTGAATTCATTGCATTGACCTAAGTTTTTCAAAACTTTTTGAACATTGTGGTGAAAACAAAGAGGAAGGAATTCCTCAGGATTTGCAAAACTTTGATCAATTTGAGAGAAAGAGAGACGCGCTAAGCCCTTAATGATTAAGATCATGCTTATTAATGTGAGTACTGAGAAGGATCCTGGCTTGATCCAGATTGGTCCTACGCTGTCTTCAGCGCGAGCGATTAGTCGCTTTCTTAAAAGATTTCAAAAAATGTTTTGCGCAGTCCTGCGAAGACCTGTGTGGAATCACTCTTGAGATTGTGCAGCTTAGGATCGCTCTCAGCCTTGAGACTCAACCCCTTTGCTTTCAAACCTTGAACTTTAACTCAGAATGTTCAACGGTCAACCGCAACATGAGGCCTGTGTGGCCAGATCAGAAGCAGCCTATGAACTAGGGGCGAGAATATCAGAAATGATCAAAGGAAGCTTGTGAAGCTAAATCAAAAGCCCCTCCCTAACTAGGGGCAAAGATATCAGATGTGCTCGAAGAGCCGAAGATGAGTCCTCTTGCAAATCAACAGCCACTCTCTTGGATACGGATGGCTTCAAAACCTTACAACCATTTGGCATGGACCAAGCTACACTTTTACCCTTTGAGAGGCTCGATGGGCCGAAAACCCGGAAGGGCGACCCAGGCAAAAGTTAGAGTAAAGAAAAAAAATACAAAATACAAAAAAGAAAAAAATACAAAATACAAAAGCAAAAAAAGCAAAAAAGAAAGAGAAAAATGCAAAGAAAAGAAGAAAGAAATGAAAATGAAAAGAAAAGAATGAAAAGAAAGAAGAACAAAGCTCGCAAGGTCGAAAACCTGCAATAGGCGCCTTGGCAAAAGTTAGAGCCTAAAAAGGAGAGGTTAAATACCCGGTGTACCTTCACCCCGAACTACGTAAGGCTTGATTCCCATGTTTGGGATACGTAGGCAACTTCACTCTGAAGTCCAGCCGTAAAACAATTCAAATTCGACTATGTCCATGTGATGGTTTTGATCATCTTTTCCTTCTCTGTATCCGAGAGTCTGGTCGTGTTCGTCGCTCAGAGGACTGACTACAATGTGCTGCGACATCATCCAAACAAGGGGCAACTTTCCGTTGCCATTCAAAACGCCGCAGTGTCATTTCAAACAAGGGGCAACTTTCCGTTGCCATGCAGCTCTTTTCGAACAAGGGGCAATTTTCCATTGCTATGGGTCCGAGGTTGTGCATCTCAAGAGTTGGTCCCGTGCTTGTTGAGCATTGGCCCTTTGTAAAAGCAGTTTTTGAGAATTTTTACTGAGGTTACTAATTCTCTCGAAAATTATTTCATTTTCCAAAACTGGACCATTTTCTTGGACCCAAAAAAGGAAAATTTTCAGTGCTCATAGCGTGACTTGCATGATTTTAAATCAGAAAATTGCACAAGCATGTTAATCTAACTCTCATGTTGGTCAAAATTGTTTTAGTAGAAAGCAAAATAAAAAATGGTCAAAATGATGAACTAGGGGCACAGTTGAGTCAGGCTTCCTGTCTTTTTCCCGTCGCCAGCGTACTTGCCAGAAAGGGCACAACTGAAGTCAACAACAACATGCAGAAAGCTCTCTCATCCTCCGAGCAACGACGGGTATCAAGCCAGTGCGAAGCACGAACTGGAATGGATCAGGATATTCCACTTCCTCATCTGGACAGATCTAACCACGTCCAAACTCCCTAGCAGAGCATCGTCAACCAATGTCAACTACAGATTCGCTACACACCCAGTTGTGGTGCAACCCCTCTGTGGGAAAGTTCACTGCTGTGTGCAGAAGAAAAAGAATCTAGCAGAATGCTAGGGGCAAGAACCCACAACTTCCTGTTTATCCATCAACCACCCAGGGGAGGGATAAAAAAATGAGAGATTAAAGAATAGAGAGATGTGCGTTGAGAGAAAAAGTGAGAAAAGGGCTTTTTTGTGAAAAATAGAGCTTGAGGGCCAAGTGATGTGAGGATCACAAATGAGAAAGGGTGGGAAACACTACCGTGTGAAACAGGCTCCCTGTGCATGTCTGAGTGTCGTGTCTTTTTGTTTTATCTCGATTCTTGTTTTGAGTCGTCTCGAGTGTTACTCGACGTGTTTAGGTTGTTTACCCATTGTTTTCCGTTGTTGAGTCTTTTTCGTTGTGTTCAGTTGTAGGCTCAATACCCGGTCGAGAACTCAGAACTCATTTTCTCAATTTCAAAAATGATTTGTTGTGTGCTCAGAGTGCTGTGCCATTCTCCACATTTGTGCAAAAAAGGAATTTGTTCTTTCAAAAACTGCAGGATTTAACCCAGGTCATGTGAGAACAGTAAATCAGGATCTATCTGAAGCTATATAGGTTCCACACTGCAAAGCAAAAGAAAAAAGGGAAAATCGAAGCATCTGAGTGTGTTTCACCTCCAGCAAATTCCGTGGGATACACCCCGTCAAGCCTTGTCAATGCTCCGAAGTATGGGTGTGCCTCCCTCAAGCTCAAAATGTTTCTGCAGAAGTATCAACTCATGTCTCCGATGCGTAGCTCATTGTCAGTTTGCATGCACGAGTCGTATCCTTTTGGAATCTATTGTGACTCCTCCGAGAGGTAAATCAGAGGTTGCGTTTGAATTGGTCTCGTTAAGGCGTGTATTTCCTTATTCGACATTTTATTTCAAACACATTGTTGAGATTGCATCGAATATGCATTGATTATTGTGCACAGAATGTGTATGCACACTCGATCCACTTGCATTGTGATGCATGTTCCAATTGCATTGTTATGCACCCACTTCATTTGCATTGTGATGCACATCCCAATTGCATTGTTATGCACTCATTTCACTTGCATTGTCACGTATGTTTCGCCCACATTGTTGTGCGCCTTTTCACTTGCGTTGTTGTTCCTTTCTCTCTAGCGTGTACTACGCTGAGAGGCTTTTCTCTCCTCTCTCGCGTGTACTACGCTGAGAGGCTTTCATTTTTCCTCTCTCGCGTGTACTATGCTGAGAGGCTTTTTTCTCTCCTCTCTCGCGTGTACTACGCTGAGAGGTTTCTTTTTGTTTTCTCTCTCCTCTCACGCGTGTACTACGCTAAAAGCTTTTCTCTCTCTCTCTCGCGTGTACTACGCTGAGAGGTTTCTTTTTGCTTTCCTTTTTCCTCTCTCGCGTGTACTACGCTGAGAGGCTTTTCTCTCTCCTCTTCGCGTGTACTACGCTGAGAGGTTTTTTTTGCTTTCCTCTTTCCTCTCTCGCGTGTACTACGCTGAGAGGCTTTCCTTTTTCCTCTCTCGCGTGTACTACGCTGAGAGGCTTTTCTCTTTCTTCTCTCGCGTGTACTACGTTGAGAAATGTTGCTCTTTCCTCTCCTATGTACGATACGCTGAGAGATGTTGTGTTTGAGACTCCGGGTATTCTCGGTAGTCGCTTTTAGCCTTCTCCGCGTGAGACGCAGTGAGAATTGCATAATTTTCTTACATCCTTTCTGCATGAGATGTAGCTTGGTTCATGTTTACTTGCTTGCATAGTATTCGCTTAAAATGTTGCATTTATTTTTCATAATTGCTTCATCACAGCATTCTTTGCATGATCATAAGTTATGCTCGGCCTCTTGCATTGTCTTGCATTTTGCCCCTGCCTTCGGGCGCATACCTTATTTGTCTTGCATGTTTGTCCAAGTCTTCGGCCTAGTCAAAAATGGGTCGTCTCTGGGCTTTGACATTCACTCCTGTCATTGTTATGACTTTCGAGTTCTGTCAAAGAGGGGCAACTGTAGACACCCCATTTTTGACCGTCCTCAAGACTTGGATGTCACCGCTTGAACACTCGGTGATTACCCATGTTTGTGTTCGTTTGGAGTTCCCGGGGGTCTCGGCTACGCGCCTTGCCTCAGGATCTCCGAACTCGACCGTTTTGTGTCTGGTTTTGCACCAAACACTTGTATTTTGCCTTGGAGGGGCAGGGAATGCCTTGTGAGGCATCCCCACACACCACCGGCAGTGGCTAGAGGCCACCGGCTGGTTTTTGTTGCCACCGGCAATATATATTGCCGGTCGGCACTCAATTTTGTCAAAATGACATTTTTGCCCAGCCGACTACTGTTCAGCTGCTTTTTCAGATATTTTATTACAGCTGTCTAGCATTGGCTCTTCCTCCATACACGTGTATGGAGGGATGTCCCTCTTGGTTGCTTAACTTGTAAGCATTACAAGTTTGGCTCCTCTATAAGAGGAGCCCTTCCCCCTTGGCTTTAGGGTTGGCTTTTTAGTAAGAAAACAACTCAGAGCAAGCTCTGGTTTTAGGGTTTGAGTTCCATTCATATCCTATCTCTATATCTCCCTTGTGTGTGTTCTAGGTGCTTTGTGTCTTACTATTGCACACAAACACCTAGTCTTTCACTTTTTCTTGGTTTCTTCAAGGACCAGAGCTTGTTCTTGAGGTCCTTGGTTGGATTTGAGCTCAAAGAAGCAACAATATCAACATTTGTGAAGAAGGTCAACAAGGGTAAGAAACTAGTCATTTTTACCCCATTTTTGCATCCTATTTCTACCTATCTTAGAGCTGTTTTTGTGCTTAGTGTTTAATACAAAAAAGTTCTATTTTTAGGCCCTCTTGATAGTTTATTAAGAGTGTTTTGTGCTTTGGGGAAGTTTGACCACCCTTAGGCCTTGAAAGGCCTCATTTTGTGCTATTTTGTGCAAGTTTCGAGACTTTGGTGTTGGGCCTCTTCACCACTGAAATCTTGAGGGATTTCAGTGGTGGAGATGGTGCCTTGAAGTCTCCAAAAGGGGAGGGCCACCCCCTCTCCTTGTTGTCCTTGAAAGGGACCATTTTTGGTCTCTTAAGGAAGTCTTTGTTCAAGTGTGTGTTGAGCATGCCATGCTGTATTTTATGCTTATATTTCCATGTTATAACTTTGTATTAAGTTGGTTTTGGCACTCCATGCATGTTTAGTATAGTTGCCATGTAATGCCTCCTTAATCCCTTAACATGCCTTAGGTTGTGTGCCTTTGTTTTAGCATGTTTTAGGCTTAGATTTGTGAAGTTCTTATGCTTATTTTGCCATGCTTTAGGTCTGTCCATAGTTGTTTGGATTGATTTTGGCATGCTTAGTATAGCTCCTTTGCATTTGTGGCTTGCCGGGCTTATACGCCTCAAGTATGTGAATGTGTAGCTTGTGTTGCTTGCATCATCATTTTGGTGGTTTGGAACCATCCAACATGTAATTTCAGTCCCTTTGGCATGCTCATATGCTTACCTTAGTTGCCTCTTTGTTGCTTTGAGAGCGTGTGTTGGATGCCCTATGTTTTGACCATCGTGCATGCCTTTGAATTTGAGCCACTTAGATGCCATCTAAGTAGTCCTTTGGGCTTGATTTTGTGTGCTAAAAACTCTGATTTTAGTTGCTTAAGTCTTGCCATGTTAGGTCTTGTCAAGTGTAGTTCAATGCCTCATGACTTACCTCAAGTACTTGGACCATGCTTGCATGCTTATGCTTGTCTTATTTGGTTTGGTTTGGCACCACATTTTGACATGATTTTAAAGTTTTTCATTCCATGCCAATTGTCCATGTTTAGCCTCTTTCAAGTGTGTGTGAGAGTTGCTTGCTTAATGCTTAGGTTTGTGCCTTAACATGTGCATGCATGTGTGTGTACTTGGCCTTCATTTTTGGGCACTTTGGCCACTGATTTTAGGCCTAATTAGAGTTGCCTAGATCATGTTTAAGTCCATCTTTTCATTGGTTGCCTTGCCTCATGACTCGCAAGTTTGCTTGCATAGGTTGCATGCCTAGTGTGCATTGTTTGTTCACATGCTCATGTTGCATCCCTAGCTAACATGATTAGGTTGTAATGCATCTTGCATGCATGCCTTGTCCCTTGATTTGGTGATGGGGATTGGGCTCTTTGATTGTTTGACTTGCATTTCATTTGACATAAAAGTGCATACATTGGTTCTTTGGACCATCATGCATGAAAATGCACGATTGATGGTCCGAGAACCAAGGACCATGTCCCTTTGAGTCTCAAACGTGATAAGGGGCTTGGTTGGTGCATAAATGGCTTGAATTGTATTGCCATGCAAGTTTTGCCCTCTGCTGCTGTGAGTTGCAGGTTCTGCAGGAACTTATTGCCGGCCGGCAGTATTTAGTGCCGACCGGCAGTCAATCGATGGCCGGTGGATTCATTTTGTGCCGGTGACCACAAATTCACTGCCGGTGATCATTCTACTTGGCCGGTGATGATGCCCAGTATCCTGAGATGCATCCTTGGGACTTTGGCAATTTTCAGAAGGGCAAAGCAGGGAAAACAGAGGCAGGCTAGGCATGGCAGTGCAATTCCGAGCGGAATCCGAGCGCGCATGCATTGAGCCCTCGCCCCGAGGCGGTTTACTGTTTTTCTTAGCGTAGTTAATTTGTTAATTAATTAGGCAGTTTGTAACATTTAATTAGCTTGCGTAGTTAATTAATCTGTATATTCTTTTGGTCTCTCCGTGTGAGAGCAAATCTGTAATAAGTGTGCGTGAGTGGTGTGTATGTCTTCCCACCCCCACTTCTTTCTTCCCTTTTATTTACCTGCTTATAATGGTAGATTAGGGCACGTTTATTTTAGCATACCTTATGCAATGCATGCGTGCATCCATGCATTTGTTAACATGCACCGGGCTCGGTACATCATGCTAACCGCATTGTATTTCAATTTCCAAATTGAATACTTGTTACATGTAGCATTTCACATGCCATTTTAGGGTTAGCCGAGCCTATCCTAATCACATTCTGTATGCGATGCATTAGTCACTTAACATGAACTAGGACATGCATGTTTGCTAACTAGTTTATTGTTTTGGCACGGAGTACGATGTAAGTTTTTACAATTAGCATCTCGCATGCGTGTGAATGTTAACATGACAGTAGGCTTACCATGTGGCTAAATGCTTATATGCGATAAACTGTTTGAATGCCTGTGGGTGGAGGTTGGATTGCTTGAGTTGGAAAAACTCGTTGAAATCCCTGTTTTAGCCTACTTGCGAGTAGCAAATTCCAAAGCCTTTTCAAAACGAACGGATATGCAATGCTTATTTCCAAATTAGGCAATCTAGTCTATACTTGTTTGCTGTGCGCATAACATAGTAATTCTAGGCTAATAACCGGAATAAGAACACATAACGTTTTCAAAATCGGATATCACGGTTAGTAGAGGCCGGTCTTCGGACCGGGCGAAAGGGGGTGCTCATAGCTGACCTTCCCCGATCGTACCCAAGCTCCCGAGCCGAGACATTTGGTGATGACGGACACGTGGCCTTCGACACCGAGTCAGGGTTTCCTAAATTTCCCTTTAAAAAATATTTGGTGGCGACTCTGTATCTGGCAAAGCAGTCCATGTTTGGCACTACTTTTCAAAAATCTGTTTTTCTTCAAAACGATTTGCCAGAGTTGGACTCTTTGGTTCAGATTACGAACCGCAACAAAACAAAAACAGGGGAGTCCGAACTGTAGAGTGAGGCCCCAAGGGCGCGTCTACAGGTAGCCAGGCCGGCACCACCCCAGTCGTATCGACCGACCTGTGATAGGTCCACCAGGGCGCTCAAGAGATATAGCCCGACCGTGTTCCCTCTATCGGCGAACAGAGTCGTCCCGAAGAGGAACATAAGGAAACCACGGGCATACTGCTCAGCCTCCTCAGGAGTCCCGAGCTCCATCTCCTCCCTCCGGAAATGGGAAGAGAACCAGGTGTAGCGGACTCTCCCAGAAGCTCTGTCCACAGACGGGCGGGCCCCCAGCAGATGTACCCAAACGGCCTTCCATTCGCCCATATCCTCGTCACAAGGAATGGGCCAGCCTCCTATATCCAGGCCAGTCAGTATGGCAAAATCCAGCGGGGTCATGGTCAGATCCCCGGTGGCGGAGAAATGGAAGGAGTTGGTGGTGTCCCACCATCTCTCCACCAGAGCTGCCAATAGTGTCCTCCGGGCAGGGCAATGTGATAACCCCATGCAGAAGGCCCCGAACCCTGCTAAATCAACTAAATCCCGGACAGCCTCTGGGAGCTCAGCATACCACTCTCTCGCAGCGGTGGAGCCATATCCCCGCACGGTGCGAGAACCAACCTGCATTCAGAATGAATACATGTGTCAGTACGCAATGAAATGAAAGCTGTGTGCAAGTAATGAGCCGTGTGCAAATGAAATGTAATGAGCCGTGTGCAAATGAAATGTAATGAACTGTGTGCAAATGAAATGAATAAGCTGTGTGCGAAGTAAAATAGGACTGCGTGTTCTATACTCAATCAATGTGTGCTGTGTGTTCACCTCAACAATGAACTGTGTGTTCGACATCAAAATATGGGCTGCGTGTTCATCTCAAATGTTTGGGCTGTGTGTTCAAAACTCTGTCAATGGACTGTGTGTTCGACATCAAAATATGGGCTGCGTGTTCATCTCGAATGTTAGGGCTGCGTGTTCTACTTTCAGTCAGTGTGTGCCGTGTGTTCACCATCAATTTGAGCTGTGTGTTCAGAAAATCAGAGTTAGGGCTGCGTGTTCTACTTTCAGTCAGTGTGTGCCGTGTGTTCACCATCAATTTGAGCTGTGTGTTCAGAAAATCTAAGTTTGGGCTGCGTGTTCTACTCTCAACCAGTGTGGGCTGTGTGTTCACCATCAATTTGAGCTGTGTGTTCAGAAAATCAGAGTTTGGGCTGCGTGTTCTACTCTCAACCAGTGCGGGCTGTGTGTTCACCATCAATTTGAGCTATGTGTTCAGAAAATCAGAGTTTGGGCTGCGTGTTCTACTCTCAACCAGTGTGGGCTGTGTGTTCACCATCAATTCGAGCTGTATGTTCAGAAAATCAGAGTTTGGGCGGCGTGTTCTACTCTTAGTCAGTGTGTGCTGTGTGTTCACTTTGAAATTCGGGCTGTGTGTTCGACAAATCAGTGCTTGAGGCGTATGTTCAATTCTTAACTAATGTGTGCCGTGCGTTCACAATCAATCAATGAGCAGAGTGTTTAGAAATTCAAGTGTTTAAGCCACATGTTCTGAATGCAAACAAAGTACTATGTCATAGGCTAAAATGTGTGTTTAAGCATGGCAAAAGCACGAAATGCACGAAAAATGCAGAAAATGAAATAAAATACCTCTCGTGCCTCATAAGAGAGGTGACGCTCTGGCTCTCGCAGGAGTAGATCCCCGGGTGCTCGATCATCAAAGACAGTGTAGTGACGAAAAATGGCTCGCGGAAGAACATGCACCGCCGGGGCGTATCTCTCGGGAATAAAAGGTCGAACTCTCGGGGGTAGCGTCATAATATCAAAATCATCCCCGGCACCTGGAGGACCTCCACCATGAGGAAAATTACCCACCATTCCGAAAAATCTGCAAAAGGAGCAAAAAAGGAGCAAAAATGAGCCAAAATTGGAAAAAGTCAACAAAAGTCAACTCTCGGGAAATGAAAAAGTCAACAAAAGTCAACCCCCGAGAAAATCTTCCAAATATTGAGACAAACTTACCTCAAGTGGTGAAAATGAGAAAAGAAGCACCGAAATCAAAATTTAATCGGTCCAAAGTGCTTGAAACTGAATGTTTTCGCGAAAACAACTTGCGTGGGGCGTTGGAAAACGCGTATAGAGCTCAGATCTGAGGGAGAAAATGGTTTGGGAAGCAAGAGGAGAAGATTTCGTGGCTGTGGTAATGAGCTCGAAGTGTTTAGGCAAGTGAATATAAAGAAAATGAGGTGAAAAGTCAAAATTGCCCGCGGATTTGGGCAGGTGGCCGGCCGGCCACCTTTTCTGGCTGGCCGGCCATTTACTTTTTGAAAAATGGCCGGCAGCCTCCCTTGGGGAAAATAACTGGCCGGTGGTGATTCCCCCATGCTCCCCTAGGTCTCTGCAAATTTTGAGGAAGATTGGAGTTCCCGGGACCTGAAAAAGTTCAAGAAAAGTGCACTTCCGGTCGCGAAATCGCCCCGCCGGGACGTCAGCTCCAATTTCTGACATGTGTCTCATCATCATTCACCGGAATCAAAGTCTATCCTTTTGAATGTGTTGTAATCTCTCCGGAAAGTGAACTGGAGGCCACGATCGAGTCACCTCTGCCGAAATGCGCGTTTCCTTGCTCGTTGTTTCGCAACAAACGGACGCCCTGGTTTATGTTCGTTTTGCATTGTTGTGCGCATAACCTGCATTCTCATGAACATACTTGCATTGTCATGCATGTTTTCTTGATATTATCATACCTCTGTGCTCGAGCATGCATCGTCGCGCACGTTCCCTTCTCGCATTGCGATGCATTCGCTCGCCGGCACTGCGTGTGTCAAACTATCAGAATCACATTGAATATATGTTGTTAGCATATTGTTCTTGTTGAATCTCTCTTTTTGCAGGCACAATATTGTATGTACGGTTCATTTGAGGCTGGTGCGACCAGACGAATCGCGCAGGTATCGTATCTTCTCCGTGTGAGACGCGACAAGAATTGAATAATTCTCCGCATTCTTAAACTGCATGAAATGTAGTTGTTGCCTTGCATTCCTGCTTAAAACTGTTGCATCTATTTGCGAATACTTGCTTCATTACAGCTTGCTGCATTTGCATGATCATCTGTCTCCGTGCATATCGCTTTGCATTTTGCCCCCTTGCCTGCGGGCACGCCTGCGGGCATATCTCTATTCGTCTTGCATGATTGTCTAAGTCTTCGGCCTTGTCAAAAATGGGTCGTCTCTGGGCTTTGACATTCACTCCCGTCACTTGTGACTTTCGAGTTCTGTCAAAGAGGGGCAACTGTAGACACCCCATTTTTGACCGACCTTAAGACTCAGACGTCGCCGATTGAGCGCTAGGTGATGTTGCATATTGTGCTCGTTCAGAAGTCTCAGAGTCGCGGTCGTGAGCCCTGCCTCCGGACTTCCGAACCCTCTTCTGTACCTTGCCTCGGTTTGCGAACCAGACTCGGTTTTCTCTGTTTCTTTTCCTGAGGGGAGGGAGAGGTCCTGTAGACCATCTCTCAGTGGCCGTGGGCTACATTTCGTGGCCGTAGGCCATTTTGCCCATTTCGGAGCTCGGTTCCCGGTTTTCGGAGCCGTCAGGCCATGTGCCTCGGTTCGGGACCGCCTAACCATCTCCGACTGCTCCGGTTTTTAGCATGCATCTCATTTACTCCCTTTGAGGGACACTGAGGCCTGAGAACCCACTTCGTGGTCGAATGCTATTTTCAGTGCTTAACAGCCTATTTTCGGGACCCGAACTGCGTTGTTTTGCCCCGAGCGTTCGTTTTGCATCGGTTTTCGTTCATTTTTGGCAGGTACCTCTGTTTCATCACCGGGAAGGTCACAGAAGGGTGGGAGGCCAGCAATTGTTTCAGCAACCAGTTATATTCCTCCGGCGCCCTCTGACGCCCGTTTTTCTCACTTCCGAGCCAATGTTGACCACCCTAGGGCCTTTTTCTTCAACTCCAAACCCCATATTTGTGTTGTATACACTTGGAGGACCCTAATATCATATGGCCAGCCAGAAATTCGACCTGAACCTTTTGAACCCCTTTGAATTTGCTTGTTCTCTCCTGTTTTAGAGTTGCTAATTTTGAACCACAGGGTTGTGATGAGGGACCTGGGAGGACACCAATCTATGGTGCCCGGCCAGAAAATCCACTTGAGCTTTTTGACCTTGCCGACCGGCCATAGGGTGGCTGGCCGGCCACCTGCAACCAAGATACATGGCCGGCCAGCATCCTCAGTGTGTGTATGTTCTAGCTGTGTGCTCTTTTCCTCAAAAAGTTGTATCCGGGGGGAGCTCTTTTGAGGGAAACTTAACCCATTTCCCTCCACTTTTTTCCTCCATTTCTCCCCCATTCTTGTCCATATAGCTGGCCTCCCAGCTCTAAGAAAAGGTTGGAAAATTCCTTAGAGCTCATACATACTCTATCTCCCTCTATCTCTCTCATTCTCTTAAGTTTGGCACCATTTCCTCATCACTACCAAGCACCACCACCACCACTCCATTTCCAGCAGAAAGGAGAGGATTTCCATCAGCTAAGAGGCAGCAAACTCAAGCCAAGAAGCAACAAAGCATTGGTCTTCAAGGGTAAGCCATTTTCCCCCTTTTGTAGCTCAATTTTGCACCATTTTTAGCCTCTTTGCTTGCTGTTTTGGGCTCCGACCCTAACTGAAAGGGTCATTTTTTTGAGCCATTCTTCATGTTTGTTGAAGGGCTCAACCCTGTTTGAGCTCCCCATTTGGCACTTGTTTCAATACCCTCTTGTATGCCAATATCTTGCATGGTATTTTTAGCATGTGTGTAATCTGTTTTGGGCCTTATGTAAACTAAAAATAGGCCTATTTTGAGCCCCTCTACAACATTTTAGAAGGGCTCAACCTTGTTTGGGACCTCCATGTACCACTTGCTTCATCACCCCTCTTTGGTCCCTGTTTTTGCATGCTTTTTTAGGCTTATCTAGCTTCTGTTTTCGGCCATGATCAGAACTGAAAGTGGCCATATTTTGACCCCCTTGTCATGTTTCATTAAGGGTCCTTGGCTTTTTGGTGTATATTTTGCCTACTTCATGTTATACCATCTTGTGGCCTCAATCTTGCATTGCATTTTGAGCATGCTTGCATACTGATTTGGGGGATGTCATAAACTGTAAATGTTCATATTTTTGGTCCCTCTTCAGTGTTTTATAAGGGTATTTTTCTGTTTGGGCTTTGAATTATCACTTTCTTCATTGCCTCCCTTGCGGAGCCATTTTTGTATGCCATTTTAGCCCTACTTGTGTTTGCTGTTTGGCTATGTTTTGTACTGTAAAAATGCTTATTTTGGGGTGCCTTGCTTCTTATTTTTCACTTCATCTTCAATTATGCATGTTTTGTATAGCTTTAAGCCATCTCATGTGCCTAGCTTTGCATTTCGGGAGTGATTTCATGCATCGGGTGCACTTTTGCCATGTTTCGGGGCTGTTTTCCCCCTCATTTCGGCACTGATTTTTGCATGTTTGCATACATATATTCCGTGTCTTTGCCATGTCTCATTAGAGTGGCATTTCGGTGCCTGAGGGTCCGTCCTCGATTTGCGTGCACGCATGCACGCATTTCGAGATATCTTGTTTTCATCTGATGGCCTCCTATGTGAGTCTGGCTGAGGCTCCCTCATGTTGGTATAAGCCCATTATTGCATTGCGTATGCCATTTCATCCATAGCATTGTGTATGCTCGGTTGTGTATCACCTCGTGTAGCGTGTATGCCATTCCATAACATTGTGTATGTTAGAATTGTATCTTAGTTGCATTTCACGCATATCATGCATATTGCATCGTGTTCGGGATAGGAGTTAGCCCAGGCACTTGAAGCGAGGTACGTTCCGTACTCCGAGTGACGGAACGTGTCTCAATTCCCAAGTCACCGACACTCCGGATTATCCGTGATGGAGTTAGGTTCTGTTGCAGCATTCATGTGCATTCATTTCATATTGAGTCGTGCAATTCGACTCCTTGGCCATCATGCATCGAGATGCGTGATTGGTGGCACGAGGATCGAGGCATGCATATATTTGTGAAAATACATTGCTATGCCCCTTTCCTGCTCTCTGTTGCAGCAAAATCAAGAATCAGCAGTCTTCCGAGGCTTGGCGCGCTTTTCAAGAACATGTGCAAACAGAGGCTAATTGGGGCATCCCAGTGGATTTCCGCGCAAGGCAGCCTAAACATACATCATTCATCAGAATCAAGGCAGTCCCTGGCTTGCATGCCAGTTTTACAGTTTTCTTAGTTAATTTGTTAATTAATTAGGAATTTGTACATTATTTGGACTGTATTATTGGGACTGTACTATTCTTTTATTCGGGACTGTATATTTATTCGGACCCTCTGTGCGAGGGCATAATTGTAATAAGTGTGGGTGAGTGTGATGTATGTCTTCCAACCCCATATCTTTCTTCCCTTTTATTTACCCGCTTATGATGGTTAGATATAGGGCATATTTCAACTAGCGTACAATATGACAGCATGTTTGCATCATTCATCTGTTTTGCATGCACCGGGCTCGGCGCATCATACAAACTGCATTTGTATTTCCATTCCAAATTGAATACGTGTTAGTTGTAGCATTCCATATGCCATGTTTAGAATAGCCGAGCCTGCTATAGTTGCATCTTTGCATGTGTTGCATTAGGCATTTCTGTATATTTAGGGTCATGCATGATTTCTAATGAGCTTCTGTTTTGGCTTGGAGTACTCGGTGAGTTTTATGCTTTAGCATCCTTGCATGCGTGTGAGTGACTGCCATGAATAGCATGCTTACCATGAGGCTATGTGCTTATGTGATATAACTGCCTGAATGCCTGTGGGTGAAGGTTGGGTTATTTGAATTGGGACAATGCATTGATTGTTTGTTTTAAGCCCACTAGATAGTGGCAAAACCATTGTTTTCTAAGCCCACCTGAGGGTGGCAAATCCATGTCTTAGCCTACCTGCGGGTAGCACCATCAAATCATTTTCAAACAAACAAACATGAATGTTTTGTTCCAATTCAGGCGACTCAGTCTATACTGTATGCTGTGTGTGTGCATCACATAGTAAATCTAGGCTAATAACCGGAATAAGAACACACAATGTTTTCAAAAATAGATATCATGGTTAGTAGAGGCGGTCTTTGACCGGGCGAGCGGGGGTGCTCACGAAGTGACCTCCCCAATCGTACCCAAGTTCCCGAGCTGAGGCAACTTTGGTGATGACGGACACGTGGCCTTTGGAACCGAGTCAGGGTTTCCTAAATTCCCATTAAAAAATATTTAGGTGGCGACTCTGTATCTGGCAAAGCAGTCCATGTTTGGCACTTCTTTTCAAAAATCTGTTTTCAAAATCGATTTGCCGGATTTGGACTCTTTGGTTCAAGATTAAGAACCGTGACATTTGAGCCCTTGAACTGTAGTGACCCCAATATGAACGGAACGGGACTTAACCCTCCCGGGGCGTTCGGGGACGTCTACAACGCAGCTCATATACTTCATGTTGAACACGCAGCTCATACGTTTCTCTTCTGAACACGCAGCTCATATACTTCATGTTGAACACGCAGCTCATACATTTCTCTGCTGAACACGCAGCTCATATACTTCATGTTGAACACGCAGCTCACACACTTCAATTCTGAACACACAGCTCATATACTTCTCTTCTGAACATGCAGCTCATTAATTTCATTTCCACGCAGCTTATACTGAACACACAGTTCATACACTTCACTTCTGAACACACAACTCATTCATCTCATTTGCACGCAGCTTCTATATTTCATTTCTGAACACACAGCTCATTCATTTCAATTTTGAACACGCAGCTCATATCACAACTCTGCTCGATCTGAACACACGGCTCATAAAACAGTATTCTTTTAATTTTGAACACACAGCTCATTCTGAGCATACAGGACGCGACGACGGAACTTGCAGAAGTTGAAACAAACTCAGATGCCCGACATTTTTCCTTTTTCTTTTGCTTCGAAGTCTGGAACCTATATAGCTTCAGATAGGCCCTGCTTTTACTATTCTCACATGACCTAGGTTGAACCTTACGGTTTTTGAAAGAACGAAATCTTATTTTGCACAAATGTGGAGAACGACACGGCACTCTGAGCACAAAACGATTTTTTTGAAATTGAGAGCGAGAATAAGTTCGCAACTGGGTATTGAACCTATGACTGAACACAACACACCACGACTCAACAACAAAGGGAAAGACAAGGTAAGACAACCTAAACAGATCTATAGGCATCCGAAACGACTCAAAACAAGAATCGAGACAAACAAAACGACTGACATGACACACAGACGTGTTCCAATGGCGAGAGACCTCTTAGTTTGCAAGGAGCCAGTTTCTTCGGGTATTGTTTCCCACCCTTTCTCATTTGTGATTCTCACACACTCGACCCTCAGGCTCTGTTTTTCTCTAAAAAACCCCTTTCTCACTTTTTCTCTCCACGCGCATCTCTCTATTCTTCAATCTCTCAGATTTTTTTTTATATCCCTCCCCTGGGTGGTTGATGGATAAACAGGAAGTTGTGGGTTCATGCCCAACATTATCAGCTCACGGCTATTTCCTCCGATGACGTTTAGTCGATGCCTCGAATAAGGGAATGGAATATATTGATCTATTCCAATTCGTGCCTCGTACTTGGCTTGATACCTCGTTGCTCGGAGGGTGAGAGAGCTTTCAGCCCTTCGTTATTAACCTCAGTTTGCCCTTCTTGGCCGGTATGATGCCCTTCCTGGCAAGTGCGTTGATAAAGGGAAAAGACGGAAAACCTAACTCAACTGTGCCCCTAGTTCATTCTTTTGACCATTTTTTGTTTTTGACGTTCTGTTAAAACAATTTTGACCAACATGAGAGTTAGATTAACATGCTTGTTCAATTTTCTGATTTAAAATCATGCAAGTCAGGCTATGAGCATTGAAAATTTTCTTTTTTTAGGTCCAAGAAATGGTCTAGTTTTGGAAAAATGAAATAATTTTCGAGAAATTAGTCAACCTCAGTAAAAATTCTCAAAAACTATTTTTGCAAACAGTCACTGCTCAACGAGCACAGAACCTACTCTTGAGATGCACAACCTCAGATATGAAGGAAAATTGCCCCTTGCTTGAAGGACACTGTATGGCAACGGAAAGTTGTCCCTTGTTTGAATGACATCGCGGCGTTTTGTATGGCAACGGAAAGTTGCCCCTTGTCTGAATGGCACCGTAGCGCATTATAATCAGTCTTCAACTGTGAAGGTCACAACCAAACTCTCGGATACAGAGAAAGCAAAGATGATCAAAACCATTACACGGACATAATTGATTTAGAAGTGTTTGTGGCTGGACTTTAGAATGAAGTTGCCTACGTATCCCAAAGATGGGAATCAAGCCTTACGTAGTTCGGGGGTTAAGGTACACTCAGGTATTAACCTCTCCTTTTGCGCTCTAACTTTTGCCAAGGCCGCCCTTTCTGGGTTTTCAACCTTGCGAGCTTTGTTCTTCTTTTCTTTTCAATTCTTTTCATTTCTTTTTTTTTTTTTTTCATCTTTTCTTTTCATTTTCTTCTTTTCTTCTTTTTTTTTTCTTTTTTATCTTTGCATTTCTTCTCTTTTTTTTTCTTCTTTTTTTTTTTTTCTTCATTGCTTTTCTTTGCTCTAACTTTTGCCTGGGTCACCCTTCCGGGTTTTCGGCCCAACGAGCCTCTCAAGGGTAAAAGTGTAGCTTTGTCCATGCCAAATGGTTTTGAGATCCTGAAGTCATCTGAATCTAGGAGAATGGCTGCTGTTCGCTGACAATGCAAGAGTCCATCCAATGGAGGGTGAATTTGCCCCTAGTGTTGTGGATAGGAAGTCAGTTGTCCTTCAACAATATTTTCTTCTTTCCTCCATTCTGGGGTTTGGCGTTCTTGCCGATCTTGAGAAACATTCCACTTTTTGACTCTTCGAGCGCATCTGACATTTTTTGCCCCTAGTTGGAGGGATGCTTCTGATCTGGCTCTGTAAGCTTCCTTTGATTACATCTGATATTCTCGCCTCTAGTTCATGGGCTGCTTCTGATCTAGCCACACAGGCCTCATGTTGTAGTTGACCGTTGGACATTCTGAGTTCAAGTTCAAGGTTCGAAATTGAGGGGTTGAGTCTCGGGGCTGAGAGCGATCCTAAGCTGCACAATCTCAAGAGCGATTCCACACATGTCTTCGCAGGACCGCGCAAAACATTTTTTGAAAGTTTTTAAGAAAGCGACAAATCGCTGCGCGCTGAAGACAGTGCAGAACCAATCTGGATCAAAGCTAGGGTCCTTCTCAGTACTCACACTAACAAGCATGATTTCATTCATTAAGGGCTTAGCAGGCCTCTCTTTCTCTCAGTTGATCAAAGTTTTGTAAAACCCGAGGAATTCCTTCCTCTTCGTTTTCACCACAGTGTTCAAAAAGTTTTGAAAAACTTAGGTCAATACAATGAGTTTAGAGCATAGAAGAGCAGGTGAGATGCTCCACCATTTCATTCTAGAATTGTTGGCATAACAAGCTCGAAGTAGCAATAAGCACAAAAATATGACAGCCACGGCCGTTCTATTCGGATTTCCTGGTTGCAACTGGCTCCACAACAGAGACAGACTCAAGAGAAAGCAAAAGGATAATTACAAAACAAAAACGGTGTTCAAGGCAACAACCCCGGAATCACCTGACATTCTACACAATGGGACTGACTCGATACACAAGACAGACCCTTAATCAAAAGACTGACTCAAAACAAAGAGGCAGACTCAAAACAAAACCGACAAAACTGACTCAACACCCAAGCCAAAAATCACAAAATTAGCATACGCAGATGCTCAACATAGTGCGTGCCAAACGCCACATCTGAAATACACCGAGCACCGCCTGCGGGTGGTCCAGCCCCTGATCACATACTTGCAGTATCCTCGAAATCCAACAACTCAGCAGTGACAGACTTTGCTGAGATAGGTGGGAGGATGACCTCATTATCGATCAAATCTTGCACTTCATGGCGAAGACGGAAGCAGTTATCGGTGCTATGACCAGTTTGCTGGTGGTACGCGCAGTACAAGGTAGCATCATGTGAGAGAGGGAGATTCTTCGGGAGAGGCCGAGGCTCGAGGGGTTTAAGATGCCCCTTGTTAACCAAAATCTGAAATGCCCTAGACAGAGGCATGTAGAGAGCGTGAAAGACTCTGCGTTCTCGAGGTAGGTACTTCGAAGTTTGCTGACTTTTGCCGGACGCACTGGCAAAAGGATCGGCAGGTGCCGCCTTGGCTTTCTGATCTTTTCCCAGTACAGGGTTAGAATTGGAAGGAACTGTTCTGGCATGACGGGGCCTATCCCGATTTTCTGTCCGGCTGGAACTCCCTCGGTTGGAGTGGGGAAAGCATCATCCACAGTTTTAGCCACCATCACTGAGAATATTTGCTGTTTACTCAATCCTCCGGCTTTCAAAGCCTCGACTGCCCACAGCAGTTGTTCAACGGGATCGGCATCTGTTCCCACCTTATTCTTACCTTTGGCCTCAGCTTGATCGGGGGTTCGGGTTACTATATCAGAGCGAAACCCAGTTGCTGTTGACACGTCATTGCCATAGCTTGAGACAGCCTCAGGTTGGCTGAGCTCGATCACAATTCGCCCCAATAGCGGGGGCTCTGCGGTACGCAATTCTCGGCGTAGGATGGGGTGGTGGCGAAGCCGACATTCCGTAGGCGAGATCAGCCACAGATCGCTGAAGATCGCCGATCATTCCCATCAATTCAAACGTGGTGGGCTCACGAGCTTGACACAGCTGTGGCGTCCAGACCGGGCGCGCGCAGGCGACCTGGACGAATGTAGTACATCAACATTGGTTTCATCCTGCAAGATAATTCCTTGGTCTAATGCGGCTGCCATAACCACAATTTCCTCTGAACTTTGCGTCATCATAAGTCCGCTGAACTAAATGGTGACTGACGGATCAGATGTCTATCGTGCCTCAGCAAAGGAGAACACTGGCTATTCTATACTAAATCTCTGAACCCCCCCCTGAAAAAGAAAACACGCAGCATTTCGGCCCAATTAGAACAGACACAAGCATAGCTGAATAACTGTACTCTACTACTGATCACTGTTTCCCAAAATCACTGCTCCCCCAAAACTGAATCGGATACCCGCAGATAACTGATTCCCAAAATACTGAACTGGTGCCCGCAAGCCTGATACCCAAACTTGCGAACTGATACATGCATTCCCTGTAGAGACGCACTCTAAAAGCACATAACAGATAAGTGAGAGCCAAAACACCCCTATGTTGGGGTAGGGTTTCCCTGTCCTATTTCGTTAGGAACTAGGGTTTCACTACGCACGCAGCGGTTTCAAACAACCTATATCGGGTAAGCAACCTGTCCTAGTTTGGAATGGTCACTATGGATTCCGAATATGCACTAGGTCGAATGGTCAAAAGGTGGCCCCGGTAAAACCGGGGTTTGTGTTCCCATACTGGCAGAGCCCACAACCGGTCAGCCTTATGGTCATGCCTTGACAAGACAAGCCTCCGGCAAACCGTTCAGGAATAGCAGATGGCAAACACGGTGTCCTAGGCGCACCAATGCAAATGCAATGCAAAGAAACACATAAGTGTAACCAAAACCAGATATCATGGGTTCGAGTCAAGTTCTCTAATTCCCCAGCAGAGTCGCCAGAAACTGTAGACGTCCCCGAACGCCCCGGAAGGGATGAGTCTCCCGTTCCGTTCGTTTTGGGCTCACTACAGTTCATGACTCAAATGTCACGGTTCTTAATCTAAACCAAAGAGTCCAAATCCGACAAATCATTTTGAGAAAATAGATTTTTTGAAAGAAGTGCCAAACATGGACTGCTTTGCCAGATACAGAGTCGCCACCTAAATATTTTATTTTTGGGAAATTTAGGAAACCCTGACTCGTTTGCCTAAGGCCACGTGTCCGTCATCACCAAGTTGCCTCGGCTCGGGAACTTGGGTACGATTGGGGAAGGTCACTTCGTGAGCACCCCCGCTCGCCCGCAAAGATCGGCCTCTACTAACCATGATATCTAGTTTTGAAAACATTGTGTGTTCTTATTCCGGTTATTAGCCTAGATTTACTATGTGATGCGCACAGCATACAAGTATAGACCAGGTCGCCCGAATTGGAACAAAACATTTCATGTTTGTTTTTGAAAGATGGTTTGCTACTCGCAAGTAGGCTTAAAATGCAGATTTTGCCACCCTCAGGTGGGCTTAGAAAAAGATGGTTTTGCCACTATCTAGTGGGCTTAAAACTCACAGTCAATGTATTACTCAAATTCAGATAACCCAACCTTCACCCACAGGCATTCAGGCAGTTATAACACATAAGCATATAGCCTCATGGTAAGCATGCTATCATGGCAGTCACTCAACACGCATGCAAGGATGCTAAAGCGTAAAAACTCACCGAGTACTCCAAGCTAAAACAGAAGCTAATTAGAAATCCATGCATGATCCTAACTATACAGAAATGCCTAATGCAACACATGCAAAAATGCAACTATAGCAGGCTCGGCTATTCTAAACATGGCATATGAGATGCAACAGCTAACAAGTATTCAACTTGGAATTGAAATACAAATGCAGTTAGTATGATGCGCCGAGCCCGGTGCATGCAAAACAGATGAATGAATGCAAACATGCTATCATACTGTATGCTAATTGAAACATGCAATAATCTAACCATCGTAAGCTGGTAAATAAAAGGGAGAAAGACGTGGGGTTGGAAGACATACATCACACGCACGCACACTTATTACAACATTGCCCTCGCGCAGAGGGTCCAAATAAATAATACAGTCCCGAATGAATAGTTACAGTCCGAATAAATACAAAATCCTAATTAATTAACAAATTAAACTAGGAAAGCTGTAAACTAGCATGCAAGCTAGGGACTGCCTCGACTCTATTCCGGATGATGGATGATGCATGTTTGAGCTGCTTTGCGCGGAAATCCACTGCGATGCCCCAATTAGCCTCTATTTACAGTTAAGGCCGGAACGTTGCGCGAAGCCCCAAAAGATGCCGATTTTGATTTGCTGCAACAGAGAGCAGGAAGGGGCATGGCAAAGTATTTTCACATGTGTATGCAACACCTCGATCCTCGTGCCACCAATCACGCATCTCAATGCATGATGGCCGAGGAGTCGAATTGCACGACTTAATATGGAATGAATGCACATATGAACACAACAAGACCTAGACTCCATCATGGTTAATCCGGAGTGTCGGCGACTGGGAATTGAGACACGTTTCGTCACTCGAGTACGAAACGTCCCTCGTTTCCCGTGCTCGGGCTAACTCCTATCCCAAACACAATGCAATATGCATGACATGCATGAATACAACTAAGATGCAACCTAGCATACACAATGCTATGGAATGGCATACACAATGCACGATGTAACATGGCATACACAATGCTCTAACATACAACCTAGCATACGCAATGCTATGAATTGAAATGGCATACACAATGCATGATGGACTTACACCAATATGAGTGGACCTCAGCCACACTTACATCAGTGGCCATTAGATGGAAATGAGACACTCGAGATGCGTGCACACGTGCACGCGAACCGAGGACCGACCCTAAGGCACGAATGCCACTCTACCAAAGCATGGCAAGGCATGGAATATGGCATACAAACATGCGAATTTCAGCACTAAAATATGATGCTAAACAGCCCCGAAACATGGCAATATGGCACCATGCATGAGATGAGATGAACCCCGAAACTCAAAACTAGGCATACGCAATGACCTATAGCTATACAAAGCATGTATTATTTGATCATGAAGCATGAAGACAGAGTCAAGGCAGTCCCAAAACATGAACTTTCTTAGTTCAAAGCAAGGCCAAAAGGTGCTAGCAAGATGGGCTAAAGTAGCATGCAATTTTGACTAGCAAACATGGTTTACATGGAAGTATATGAAGCACATGGAATCTCACCAAACTAGAAAAATCAGTGAACAAAACATGTGGAAATATGACCAATAATTACTGAAATGCAGCCAACATGTGCAAAAATGAGGAGCTCCTTTAGAGGGGCATGCAAGGAGTTATTAGGCACATACAAGATAGACATGAAGCATGGCATATAAAACTCTGAAAATAAATATGATAGTCCCAAAACTCACCAAATTGGCCCCAAAATCAGTCAACAAAGCATGCAAGATAGGGCCTCTTTGGAAGGCCAAAATGACTACCAACAAGTCAAGGTGAGAGGGGGTCACCCCCCTCTGATTTGGAAGCTCAAAACAATGGCCAAGCCACTGAAAATCCACTGGATTTCAGTGGCTAGAAGGCCAAACAAAGCATGTAACAAGAGCTAGGATATAAGGCTCAAAATGGGAGGCAACCAAGCATACAAGATAGCATGTGACCTTAAACAAAAATGAAATCTTAATAAAATATGAAGATGATGTCAAAAAAAGCCTCTTTCCAGTTTACAACATGCCTCAAAAATGAATACAAATAGGGCTAATCTATCATGCAAAAATGGCCCTAAAAGTGAGAATAGAGACAATGGACAGCAGCTGGCCCAAATGATGAAGAGCCCTTCAATAAAGTTGAAGAGAGGATCAAAATAAGGCACTTTACATTTTACATCAAGCCACAAAAATAAACACAAGTAAGGTTAAACTAGCATGCAAGAAATGGGCCTAAAAGAGGGGTAAAGAGACAAGTGGTAGCTTCTGTCTCAAACAGAGGAGAGCCCTTCAACAAAGTTGAAGAGGGGCTCAAAATAAGCCTCTTTCCAGTTTATGGTCAAATCCAAAACAGCTCACAAATAAGCTTAAAATACTATGCAAAAAAAAGCCTAAAAGAGAGTTAAAGAGGCAAGTGATAGAAGGAAGCTCAAACAGAGAAAGACCCTTGATCAAACATGAAAAGGGGCTCAAAATATGATCATTTCTAGTTTGGGTCGGAGCCCAAAAATGCTTGAAAGCAAAGCTTATAAATGAAGCAAGAAAAGACTAGTTTAGGGGAAAAGTGTGCTTACCCTTGAAGAACAATCTTTCCAGCAGCTTTTGGTCCAAAAATCTGAGCTTCCAACCTCTGAGAGACAGCCTCAAGGTGTTTGAATGAGTGATGGAGGTCTTGTGCTATGAGGTATAGTGCAAAAATGCAAAGAAATCCAACTTCCAAGCTCTAACCACAAGCAATATAGAGAGAGAGGAAGCTTTTTGCCCTTCAAAAACTCAGAACCCTCTGAAATGAAGGAGCCCCTTGCTTATATAGAGGAATGCAAAGCTAAAGCTTCTTGAATAAGCTTGGCAAGAGCTTCATCCCTCCATACACGTGTATGGAGGGCAGATATGAGGAATTCAGCTGGTACAAAAGATCTTCTCGGAAACCAGCTGATATAGAGGGGGTGCCGGCCATCAGCAATGGCCGGCAGTGCCACACTGATGGCTGGCAGGTGTTCACAAGTAGCCGGCAGGGGCCAAGCCGTGGCCGGCAGTGCCATGCCATGGCCGGCAGTGCACCACAGGGGCCACCCTGAAAGGACCAGGTCAGGGTCCAAAAATGAGACAAAAAGGATACAAGGTTCGGGAAACCCGAACCAGTGACGTTCCGCCGCGACAGTCGAATGCTGGGCGAGCAATCGAACCAGCTGTTGGGTGTACCTACAAGCACAACCAAGTCTTGAGGATGGTAAAAAATGGGGTGTCTACAGTGGCACGCATGCAACAACAGTGTATATGAAAGTTCACATTCTATGCAATAGAGGAGCATCAAATTGTACTCTGGTGCCTCTGATTTACCTTTTAGAGGACTTTGCAGCACACTCAGCTCAAAAAGGGCACACCCTGTTCATATTGGCGAGAGATAACATCTGCATGTGAAACCCTTGGGTGCTGCTTGGACTGCCATTCTAACTTGAAGCAGGCTTACACTTGGGGTCGAGATACACTCATACTCCAGAGAAACAGCGAGGCCTGAGAAGGTGCACCTGGAATGCAGTCTCAGATTTTGCTAAAGTTGAAACATGCTAAGATGCTTCAAATTTTCCCTCTTTTCTTTTGCTTTGCAGTCTGGAACCTAAATAGCTTCAGATAGGTCCTTGCTTTACTATTCTGACATGACTGGTTAAACCTGCGGCTTTATGAAAGAACAAATCCTGTTTTGTACAAATTTGGAGAACGGCACGGCACTCCTGAGCACAAAATGATTCATTTTGGAATTGAGAAATGAGTTCTTAACCGGGTATTAAGCCTACAACTGACCACAGCCAAAGCGACTCAACAACGGAAAACAAAAGGTAAACAACCTAAACACATCCGTTGACACTCAAAACGACTCAAAGCAAGAATCAAGACAAACAAAACAAAAGACACGACACACAGACGTGTTACAAAGACGAGAGACCTCTCAGCTTGCGAGGAGCCAGTTTCTCCGAGTATTGTTTCCCACCCTTTCTTATTTGTGATTCTTACATCACTCGGCCCTCAAACTCTGTTTTTCTGAAAAAGCCCTTTCCTCACTTTTTCTCTCAGCGCACACCTCTCTATTCTTCAATCTCTCATTTTAAATCCCTTCCCTGGGTGGTTGATGGATAAACAGAAAGTTGTGGCCCTTGCCCCTAGCATTCCGCTAGATTCTTCTTCTTCTGCACGCAGCTAGTGAGTTTCTCCCACAGAGGGGCTGTGCTACAACTGGGTGTGTAGCAAATCTGCAGCTGACATCGGTTGACGATGCTCTGCTGGGGAGTTTGGACGTGATCAGATCTGTCCAGATGAGGGAGTAGAATATCTTGATCCATTCCAGTTCGTGCTTCGCACTTGGCTTGATACCTCGTTGCTCGGAGGGTGAGAGAGCTTTCAGCCCTTTTGCTGTTAACTTCAGTTGTGCCCTTTTCTGGCAGGTAGAGTGCCCTTTTTGGCAGGTATTGTGGCAATGGGAAAAAGACAGAACGCCTGACTCAACTGTGCCCCTAGTTCATCATTTCGACCATTTTTGTTTTTGGCTTTCTACTAAAACAATTTTGACCAAAATGAGAGTTAGATTAACATGCTTGTTCAATTTTCTGATTTAAAATCATGCAAGTTAGGCTGTGAGCACTGAAAATTTTCCCTTTTTGGGGTCCAAGAAATGGTCCAGTTTTGGAAAAATGGAATAATTTTTGAGAGAAAATTAGTCAACCTCATTAAAAATTCTCAAAAACTATTTTTGCAAACGGCCACTGCTCAACGAGCACGGAACCCACTCTCGAGATGCACAACCTCAGATCCGAAGGAAAATTGCCCCTTTCCTGAAGGACACTGCATGGCAACGGAAAGTTGCCCTTTGTTTGAATGGCACCGCAGCGCATTGAATAGCAACGAAAAGTTGCCCCTTGTTTGAATGGCACCGCAGCGCATTGTAATCAGTCCTCAGAGTGACGATCATAACCGAACTCTCGGATACAGAGAAGGCAAAGATGATCAAAACCATTACATGGACACAGTCGATTTTGAATTGTTTTACGGCTGGACTTCAGAATGAAGTTGCCTACGTATCCCAAAGATGGGAATCAAGCCTCATGTAGTTCGGGGTTAAGGTACACTCGCGTATTAACCTCTCCTTTTGCGCTCTAACTTTTGCCAAGGCCGCCCTTTCTGGGGTTTTCAACCTTGCGAGCTATGTTCTTTAATTCTTTTTTCATTTCCTTTTTTGATTTTCTTTTTTTGTTCTTTTCTTTGCATTTTTCTTTTTTTGTTCTTTTGTTCTTTTCTCTTTTTTGTTCTTCTTTTTTTTCTTTTCTTGCTCTAACTTTTGCCTGGGCCGCCCTTTCGGGTTTTCGGCCCAGCGAGCCTCTCAAGGATAAAAGTGTAGCTTTGTCCATGTCGAATGGTTTTGAGATCCTGAAGTCATTTGAATCCAGGAGAATGGTTGCTGTTTGCTGACGATGCAGGAGTCCATCCAATGAGGGGCTGAATCTACCCCTAGTGTTATGGATAGGAACTCGGTTATCCTTCAGCAATTCTTTCTTCTTTCCTCCCTTCTGGGATTTGGCATTCTTGCCGATCTTTGTTAGCTTGAGAAACATCCCAATTTTTTGAATCTTCGAACACCTTTGACATTTTTGTCCCTAGTTCGAGGGGTGCTTCTGATCTAGCTTCGCAAGCTTCTTTTGATGACATCTGATCTTCTTGATCTGACTTCCCTGCCCTAGTTCGAGGGCTGTGTCAAATCTGGCCACACAGGCCTCACATCGTGATTGACCGTTGAACATTCTGAATCTGAGTTCAAGGTTTTGAAAGCAGAGGGGCGAGTCTCGAGGCTGAGAGTGATCCTAAGTTGCACAATCTCAAGAGCGATTCTACACAGGTCTTCGCAGGACCACGCAAAACATTTTTTTGAAATCTTTTAAGGAAGCGACCAGTCGCTCGTGCTGAAGACAGTGTAGAACCAATCTGGATCAAGCCAGGATCCTTCCCAGTACTCACATTAACAAGCATGATTTCATTCATTAAGGGCTTAGCATGCCTCTCTTTCTCTCAATTGATCAAATTTTCGCAAAACCCAAGGAATTCCTTCCCCTTCGTTTTCACCGCAGTGTTCAAAAAGTTTTGAAAAACTCAGGTCAATGCAATAATTTCGAGGCATAGAAGAGCAGGTGGAATGCACTGCCGTTTCATTCAGAACTTCTGGCACAACTGGCACAAGGCAGAAGCGAACACAAGAATGTGAAAATCACTGCTGTTCATTCAAATCTGTTGGTATTACTGGCTCCAAGGCAAAAACAGACTCAAAAGAAAACGAAAAGACAAACATAAAACAAGCAAGTGATGTCCGAGGTAACACCCCCGAAATCACCCGACTCCAACAAAATAGGACTGACTCGGTACAACAAGACAGACCCAACTGACTCAGTAAGAAAAGACCGACTCTATACAAAACAACAAGACTAACCCAATGCCCAAGTTAGAAAGCACAAAAACTGGTGTTTGCGTATTGCTCAGAACAGTGCGTGCCATTCCCACGTCTAGAGTTAATCGAGCGCTGCCCACAGGTGGTTCATCCCCCGATCACATGGTCACATTATCCCCCAAGTTCATCGATCCAGTGCCGATAGACTTTGCAGAGCTTGGCGCGGCAATGACCCTGTTGTCAAATAGATCCTGTACTTCATGGCGAAGACGGAAGCAGTTGTCGGTAGTATGGCCAGTTTGCTGATGGAAGGCACAGTACTAGGCAGCATCATGCCTAGCCATAAGAGGATTTGGGAGAGGCCAAGGCTCAAGGGGTTTGAGATGGCCTTGTCTAGCAAGGATTTGGAAAGCTTTGGACAAAGGCATGTGGAGGGCATGGAAGACCCTCTGACCTCGGGGTTGGTACTTCTGGGTTTGTGGATTTTTGCTGGACGCACCAGCAAAGGGATTGGCAGGTGCTGGCCTGGTTTGCTGATCTCTTCCGAGTGCAGGATTATAGCTGAAAGGAACGTTTCTGATACAACGACCCTTCTCCCGGCTTGCCCCTTGATTCAAACTGCCCCCTACTTGAGTGGCGAAAATGTCGTCCACAGTTTTTGCAACAACTGCGAGCACTTGCTCTTTGTTCAGTCCCTCGGCTTTCAAAGCCTCAACAGCCAACAGAAGATGTTCATGGGGATCCATGTCCGCCCCTATCTTGTTCTTTCCACTCGTCTTCACTTTGCCAAGGGATTGGCATTCCTCAAATGCATCCCATTCCAAGACTGGGGAGCCTTTTGACATGAACTCCCTGGTATGTGATGCGGTTGATGATTGAGCCAATGTCCCAGAGGCCAAGTCTGTCACAGTTCTCTGAAGATCTTCGATCATTCTCTTTAGCTTAGAAGTAGTGGGCTCATGGGTTTGAGATGATTGGGGTCCAGGTGCATCCATCATGCATAAGTCCATGCTTTCTGGAATGAACACCTCAGGCTTGGGTAGATGGGCTGGGATGATGTATATGCTGGGGTCGAAGGTGGATGGTAGTGTATGGATAAGATTGAGGTAGGCATGAGATGTTTGGTCATTGGGGTCTGAAGGTGGAGCTATCGTCCGATTGTCGATGAGATTTTAGACCTCATGACGAAGGCGGTAGCAACGGTCGGTGCCATGACCGCACTGCTGATGGTACATGCAGTACTTGGAAGGGTTATGTCTGGCTGGGAGAGTGTAGACATCCCATTTTTGTCCGACCTTAAGACTCAGACGTCACCGATTGAGCGCTCGGTGATGTTGCATATTGTGCTCGTTCAGAAGTCTTAGAGTCTCGGCCGTGAGCCTTGCCTCCGAACTTCCGAACCCTTTCTGTACTTTGCTTCGGTTTGCGAACCAGGCTCGATTTTCTCTGTTTCTTTTCCCTGAGAGGAGGGGGGGTCTAGTAGATCATCTCTCAGTGGCCGTAGGCTACGTTTCGTGGTCACCGGCCATTTTTCCCATTTCGGAGCCCGGTTCCCGGTTTTCGGAGCCGTCAGGCCGTGTGCCTCGGTTCGGGACCGCCTAACCATCTCCGTTTGCCCCGGTTTTTGGCATGCATCTTATTTACTCCCTTTCAAGGGACACTGTGGTCCGAGAGACCAACTTCGTGGTCGAACACCACTCCCGGTGCCCAACAGGCAGTTTTCGGGGCCTCGGACTGCGCGTCTCGGCCCCCGAACCTTCATTTTGCATCGGTTTTCGTTCATTTTTGGCAGGGACCTCTGTTTCATCACCAGGAAGGCCGTAGAAGGGTGGGAGGCCAGTAATTGTTCCAGCAACCAGTTATATTTCCTTCATCGCCCTCCGACGCCCGTTTTTCACACATCAAAGCCAATGTTGACCACCTTAGGGCCACTTTCTTCAACCCTAAACCCCATATTTGTGATGTACACATCTGGGAGGCCACCAATAGTTGGTGGCCGGCCAGTAATTGCTGTTGAACCTTTTGAACCCCTTTGAAAAATGGCTTGTTCTCTCTCCTGGTTTACAGTTGCCAAGTTTTGACCACATACCTGTGTTGAGCACACATGGGAGGCCACCAATCTGTGGTGGCCGGCCACTAAATCACCTTGACCCTTTTGACCTCTGGCCGGCCGGCCATGGGGAGAGCCGGCTGGCCACCTGCAGTTTCAAAACCTGGCCGGCCTCGCTCCTTGCACCCTGTTTAGTTCAAAACTGACCTCTTTGACCCCCTAGATTTTGTATCCAGAGGGCCAAATTTTGGGGGGGAAACTTGAATTCTTTTCCCCCCATTTTTTCCCCCTCTTTCTCCCCCTCTTTGTCTATATAAACCAGCCTCCCCAGCTGGTTTAAGGGTTAGAAAAAACCCCTTTGAGCTCCCATATACATATCTCCTCTCTCTCTCTCCCTTCAAGCTTCAAAACACCCAAGTCCTACCCCCCTTTTCACACCACCACCTAGCACCACATCACCACTCCCTTCCAGCAACTAGGAGGGGCTTTCCAGCAGCTAAGAGGAAACATTTCTTGGTCCAAGAGGCAGCAAAGACTTGGTCTTCAAGGGTGAGCAACTTTTCCCCTTTTTTTAGCTCATTTTTTGTGTCTTTTTTTAGTCCTTCTTTCTTGAACATTTGAGCTCCGACCAAAACTGAAAGTAGTGTTTTTGTGAGCTCTTCTTCACCTTTCATTAAGGGTCCCTCACTGTTTGGGACCTCCTTGTTGCACTTGCTTCATTACCCCTCTTGGATGCCATATTTTTGCATGATATTTTTGGCCTATATATAATCTGTTTTGAGCTCTGTCATAAACTGTGAATTAGCTTATTTTGAGCCCTTATTCAACATTGAAGAAGGGCTTATCACTGTTTGGGACCTCCATGTGTCACTTGCCATTCAACCCCTCTTTGGTCCCCATTTTTGCATGATTTATTAGCCTATTGTGTCTCTGTTTTTGGACTTTGGTCCGAACTGAAAATGGCCCTATTTTGGCCCCCTCTCCATGTTTCATTGAGGGTTTGTTGCTGTTTGGAGCATATTTTGTATACTTCATGTTATATCTCTCTTTTTAGGCCTTATTTTGCATTGCATTTTGAGCATATTTGTACACTGTTTTGGGCTCGGCCATCAACTGTAAAAAGTCATATTTTGGGCCTCTCTTCAACATTGTTGAAGGACCATTACTTGTTTGGGGCCAGAATCTGTGAGTTGCTTCATTATCTCACTTTCGGGCCCATTTTTGCATGCTAATTTAGCCTTACTTGCGCCCACTGTTTGGCCTTGCTTTAAACTGTAAACATGCTTTTCTTGGGGCTGCCTTGCTTTTGTCTTTACACTTCATGTACGAATAATGCATGCATTGCATAGCTATAGGCCATTTCATGCGCCAAAATTCATGTTTCGGGACTCGTTCCATGCATCGGGTACCACTTTACCATGTTTCGGGACTGTTTTACATCTCGTTTTGCCTCTGAAATTTGCATGATAGTATGCCATATTCCATGTTTTGCTATGTCTTGTTAGAGTGGTATTCCGTGCCGTAGGTTCGGTCCTCGGTTTGCGTGCACGCGTGCACGCATCTCGAGTTGTCTCATTTTCATCTAATGGCCTCTTGTGTGAGTGTGGCTGAGGTCCACTCATGTTAGTGTAAGTCCATTATGCATTGCGTATGCCATCTCATTCCATAGCATTGTGTATGCTAGGTTGTATATTAGAGCATTGTGTATGCCATGTTGCATCGTGCACCGTGTATGCCATTCATAACATTATGCATGTTAGGTTGTATCTTAGTTGCATTCATGCATGTCATGCATATTGCATTGTGTTCGGGATAGGAGTTAGCCCGAGCACGGGAAACGAGGTACGTTCCGTACTCCGAGTGACGGAACGTGTCTCAATTCCCTAGTCACCGACACTCCGGATCATCCATGATGGAGTTAGGTTTTGTTGTGTTTTCATGTGCATTCATTCCATATTGAATCGTGCAATTCGACTCCTTGGCCATCATGCATCGAGATGCGTGATTGGTGGCACGAGGATCGAGGCATGCATACATTTGTGAAAATACATTGCTATGCCCCTTTCCTGCTCTCTGTTGCAGCAAAATCAAGAATCAGCAGTCTTCCGAGGCTTGGCGCGCTTTCCAAGAACAATTGCGAAACAGAGGCTAATTGGGGCATCCCAGTGGATTTCCGCGCAAGGCAGCCTAAACATACATCATTCATCAGAATCAAGGTAGTCCCTGGCTTACATGCCAGTTTATTTTTTTTTTCTTAGTTAATTTGTAAATTAATTAGGAATTTGTACACATTTTGGACTGTATTATTCGGACTGTAATATTCTTTTATTCGGGATTGTATATTTATTCGGACCCTCTGCGCGAGGGCACAACTGTAATAAGTGTGCGTACGTGTGATGTATGTCTTCCAACCCCACGTCTTTCTTCCTTTTTATTTACCTGCTTATGATGTTTAGATTAGGGCATGTTTCAATTAGCATACAGTATGATAGCATGTTTGCATTCATTCATCTGTTTTGCATGCACCGGGCTCGGCGCATCATACTAACTGCATTTGTATTTCAATTCCCAAATTGAATACTTGATAGCTGTTGCATCTCATATGCCATGTTTAGAATAGCCGAGCCTGCTATAGTTGCATTTTTGCATGTGTTGCATTAGGCATTTCCGTATATTTAGGATCATGCATGGATTTCTAATCGGTTTCTATTTTGGCTTGGAGTACTCGGTGAGTTTTATGCTTTAGCATCCTTGCATGCGTGTGAGTGACTGCCATGAATAGCATGCTTGCCATGAGGCTAACTGCTTATGTGATATAACTGCCTGAATGCCTGTGGGTGAAGGTTGGGTTATTTGGATTGGAACAATTCATCAAATGTGTGTTTTAAGCCCACTAGATAGTGGCAAAATCATGTTTTCTAAAGCCCACCCAAGGGTGGCAAATCCACGTCTTAGCCTACCTGCGGGTAGCACCATCAAACCATTTTCAAACAAACAAACATGAAATGTTTTGTTCCAATTCAGGCGACCCGGTCTATACTTGTATGCTGTGCGCATCACATAGTAAATCTAGGCTAATAACCGGAATAAGAGCACACAAAGTTTTCAAAACTAGATATCATGGTTAGTAGAGGCCGATCTTTGATCGGGCGAGCGGGGGTGCTCACGAAGTGACCTTCCCCAATCGTACCCAAGTTCCCGAGCCGAGGCAACTTTGGTGATGACGGACACGTGGCCTTAGGCAAACGAGTCAGGGTTTCCTAAATTTCCCAAAAATAAAATATTTAGGTGGCGACTCTGTATCTGGCAAAGCAGTCCATATTTGGCACTTCTTTCAAAAAAATCTGTTTTTCTCAAAACGATTTGCCGGATTTGAACTCTTTGGTTCAGATTAAGAACCGTGACAACAATCGAGTCCGAGCTGTAGCGAGGTTGTAACAACCCCCATACTGTTTACCGATAAATTACTGAATTACATACTGATTACTGCTAAACTGGACTGCTTATGACTGATAATTGAACCAACTGAAGTACTGAATGGACTGATTGAAAACTGGAACTGAATTGACTGAGCATAGCTATTGTATTGCATTTTTTTATCTTTTCGATTAATTGATTATCTGTTCGTGTTTTTATGTTTAAACTGCAAATTGAAGGCCTTATCGGCGGCCGAATCGAGAATAGATTGATGTTTTGGAATCATTGGAAATTATGTGATTTAATGGTATATTTACCCAAAATGTGATTAGGTATGACTAAATTAGATTAAATATTGTTTTATCGCAAACTTTGATTTATTTACCAAAATGCCATTGAGTGGGCCTTTGTTTATTTTTATTCTTTGAACCTTATACACACTTGATCAAAACATTCCAAGGCCCCTTTTCTACACTCTAGCCGACCAAGAGAGGGAGAATGAGAGAATTTGAGTTCCATCTAGAGATTTGGCTTGTAGACTTGAGGAATTGTAGGAAATTTGCAAATTTAACTTCCTCACCTTGAAATTGAAACTCTAGGTAAGGGATTCATCTCCTTATGGTTGTATTTGAGCTAGCTCTTGCCTGATTCATGTTTCATTTTAGAATTAAGTCATGTTTTAGTGCAAATAAGTTGAATTGTAGCTTAGTTCATGCATGCATGGGTGAAATGTTGAAATTTGAGTTGAGTTCATGGTAAATTGCACATGCATGTTCATAATTAGGCTTGAGTCCATGATTTCAGCATGTTCTTGAAGAAATGAGTTCATTTGAACAAGTTTTGAAGTTTGAATCCATGCATGTTTGTATTTCTCCATGTTTATGAAAAATGGGTTTGTAAAATGGTTTTAATTGACTCACCTTTGGGGCTTGAATTCATAAATTGAGCTTTGAAACTTGTTATACAATGAATGTAGATATGTTTTCCAGAATTTGAGCCCAAGAGGTCGAGTTTAGAGTGGTAGAATGCTTGGTTTGAGCTTGGGAGGCAAATCTGGAAATTCCAGATTTGGCTTCCTCGCTCGAGCGAAGGATTCCTCGCTCGAGCGAGCACCTTTGTCCAGGACTCCGCTCGAGCGAGCATCGCGCGACCATCGCGCGTAAAATCACAGCATCCAGTACTTTTACTTTTCAACAGACCGCTCGAGCGAAGAATTTCTCGCTCGAGCGAAGCCTTTGATTTTGGAAGCTCGCTCGAGCGAAGGAAGGCTCGCTCGAGCGAGGCTCCTATTTTCAGCAAACTTTGCAAAATGTTTTCTAAGTGTATTTTTGCATCCTCATCCCATTCTAGGCATTCTTAGGCCTAGTTTAAGGCATCTTAATGAGGATATAGATGTAGAACACACCAAGGCAAATTAGGGATTAAGTTATGTTATTTCCTAACTGTGTAGCTTAGTGTGTGTTCAACCTGTGAACTGTGTAGGGTTGGCGACTGGGGAGACACGCTCTAGCATACTGTAGCCCAAGCTCTGTGAGTAACAATTGTGTAACGATATGTTCTACTGAGAATGTTTTCTGACTGTTTAACGGAACTGTTTTCTGAAGTAATTATTGTTAATTGATTGAATGTATGTCCTATATTCTGAAATGTATTGTGGCATCCTTAGCAACTATTGTATACTGTTAATGCTACTGTTACAGAGATCTCTGTCGGTTCCCTCGTGGAACCACTACTGTTTACTGACTGATGGCCATCATTACTGTTCGGTCTTTAAGACCTACTGTTTACTGCTATGCTAATGGATGTACCACATATGACTGAATAACTGTTCTGACTGAAAGACTGAAATACTGTTTAATGAACTGTTTTCATTACTGTAAGGACATTTCATTCTTAACCTCTTTACGCATTATGTTATTCACTGGGCTTTAGCTCACTGTTTATATATATATGTAGGTGCTCAGCCACCAGATCGGAGCTAGGAGCGTGGGTTAGACTCCAGTTTTGTCAAGCCAGCCTTTGTGCCTCACTGCGAGGTTCCAAGTTGCCATGTTATGGCTTTGGGGTGTTTTGTTTTCCCCCGTCTGTCTCCGTACTGTTTTGGATTACTGTATAGACTATCAGCTGCTAACTGTACTGTTATCAAGGGATTAGATCCCTGTACTGTGTGACTATAAATTTTGTATAGACTGTACTGTTCTGAACGTGTGAATGCATGAAAAATCTTTTTGGCATACAGACTGTCACAGCTCAATGGACATTATTTATTTACTGTATTGGCTTCCGCCAGGCCCTGAACTCTGTTTTACTGTACTACTGTTAAGTAGGCCTTCGGTAATCTCGGATTACTGGCCGGTTACGGTGCTAAACCCATAGGGCCGGGTTTGGGTCGTGACAGAGGTCCCCCGCGGGCTTGTTACAGAGAGGATCAGGTAGAGGTTGAGGATCGAGGGGTTTGAGATATCCTCTTTCCATCAAGACTTTTAGTGCGCTAGTCAGGCTCATATAGAGGGGGGTGAAAGTTCTGCCCTGAGCTCGGGCTGGGCCGACGGTTTGTAGGCTTGGATTAGCAAAAGGGTTGGCTGTGGTGACTGTATTGATTTCAGTGGGTTCGGGAATAGTGCTACTTCCGGCATTGGTACTCCTTGAAATCGCCCTCCTTGTCGGTTCCCTTGTTCTGGGAATGATCCTACTGTTGAACGCATTCTCGACCTGAACCCCCAGTTCATGCAAACTTTTGAAAGTGAATAGTGGAGCGACTATCAACTTTTGCAACATATCATGCTCGAGGTTTCGCACCATCATCTGCACTTGATCCCTCTCAGAAGGGCGACGATCTGTCATCTGTGCTGCCTTTGCTCTCCACCTCGCAATAAATTCCACAAAAGGCTTTGTTGGGTTCTGGCGGGTTGCTTCAAGCTCTTGGATGGTCATTTCAACTTGGGTATTGTAAGAATACTGATCAACAAAGGCCTCAGTCAATTCTTCCCAGTTTTGCTTCACTGTATTCTCCAACTTAGCGTACCAAGTGGCTGCTACACCCGACAGGGTTCTTCCATACAGAGACAGTTTCTGTGGCTTAGTCAGACCCATCGGCTTCAGGACATCCAAGAAAAGTCAGATATGTACCATAGGATCTCCAAACCCGTCGAAACGGTCAATATGTGGCATTTTGAATCTGTCTGGGAGCCGTACGGCAGTCTCGGTGTACCCATCCTTAATGTCAGGAATGGAGTTAAGGCCCTGTGCCTTTTTGAATTGCTTCTTAAGGTTCGCAATTTTCACTGCGATCAGATCGAGGTCATTAGCATCAAGGGAATAAAGCCTCTGATTAGGTTGCACCAGGGGTCTGAGCACCTGAGCTTGAGTCAACCTTCTTGGGGATCCGGACTCTGCAAATTTTCAGCTGGCGGAAGTGGGTCAAAGTTCGGCTGGGGCCCCGAAGCTAGATGTGAGGCAGATGCCCCAGATGGGCATTGCGTTTCAGCATTAGTCTCATCCTGCACGGCAGTTCCCTGATTTAACGCTGCTATCACGGCTACTAATTCTTCCGAACCCTGTGCCATCACGGGTCTACTGATGATGTGACTGGTGACTGTTGGATCAGATGAACCAATGAACCCTGTCTGGCCCTTCTTTGCCTTACCACTGGCGAAGGAAAACTAGTTACCCTTGAACTGAATCTCTGACCTGACAAAGTCTATCAACACAAGTCCAATGAATCTGGGAGATATCAAAGCCTTCTGAAGCTACGGTTCCAAGACTACCTAGCAAAAGAGAAAACGTAGAGTATCTTAGCCTGATTTCACTAGAACAGATATGGGCATAGCTGAATGACTGCACTCGTTACTGATTTCTGCCCCAAAATTCTGCCTCAAATCTGATACCCTCAGGTAAACTGATTCCCAAAACACTGATGCTGATGCCCGCAGGCCTGATGCCCAGACTTGCAAACTGATACATGCATTTTTGTAGAGACGCACTCTAAAAGCACATAACAGATAAGTGAGAGCCAAAACACCCCTATGTTGGGGTAGGGTTTCCCTGTCCTATTTTGTCAGGAGCTAGGGTTTCACTACGCACACAGCGGTTTCAAACAACCTATATCGGGTAAGCAACCTGTCCTAGTTTGGAATGGTCACTATGGATTCCGAATATGCACTAGGTCGAATGGTCAAAAGGGCGCCCCGGTAAAACCGGGGTTTGTGTTCCCATACTGGCAGAGCCCACAATCGGTCAGCCTTATGGTCATGCCTTGACAAGACAAGCCTCCGGCAAACCGTTCAGGAATAGCAGATGGCAAACACGGTGTCCTAGGCGCACCAATGCAAATGCAATGCAAAGAAACACATAAGTGTAGCCAAAACCAGATATCATGGGTTTGAGTCAAGTTCTCTAAATCCCCAACAGAGTCGCCAGAAACTGTAGACGTCCCCGAACGCCCCGGGAGGGAATGAGTCCCCCCGTTCCGTTCATTTGTGGGTCTACTACAGTTCAGGACTCAAATGTCACGGTTCTTAATCTTGAACCAAAGAGTCCAAATCCGGCAAATCGTTTTGAGAAAACAGATTTTTGAAAGAAGTGCCACACATGGACTGCTTTGCCAGATACAGAGTCGCCACCTAAATATTTTATTTTTGGGAAATTTAGGAAACCCTGACTCGTTTGCCTAAGGCCACGTGTCCGTCATCACCAAAGTTGCCTCGGCTCGGGAACTTGGGTACGATTGGGAAAGGTCACTTCGTGAGCACCCCCGCTTGCCCGATCAAAGATTGGCCTCTACTGATCATGATATCAAGTTTTGAAAACACTATGCATTCTTATTCCGGTTATTAGCCTAGATTTACTATGTGATGCACACAACATACAAGTATAGACCGGGTCGCCTGAATTGGAACAAAACACTTCATGTTTGTTTTTGAAAGATTGTTTGCTACCCGCAGGTAGGCTTAAAATGCAGATTTTGCCACCCTCAGGTGGGCTTAGAAAAGATGGTTTTGCCACTATCTAGTGGGCTTAAAACTCACAGTCAATGCATTGTTCCAATCCAAATAACCCAACCTTCACCCACAGGCATTCAGGCAGTTATATCACATAAGCAAATAGCCTCATGGTAAGCATGCTATCATGACAGTCACTCACACACATGCAAGGATGCTAAAGCGTAAAAACTTACTGAGTACTCCAAGCCAAAACAGAAACTACGTTAGAAATCCATGCATGATCCTAACTATACAGAAATGCCTAATGCAACACATGCAGGAATGCAACTAAGATAGGCTCGGCTATTCAAAACATGGCATATGGAATGCTACAGCTAACATGTATTCAACTTAGAATTGAAATACAAATGCAGTTAGTATGATGTGCCGAGCCCGGTGCGTGCAAAACAGATGAATGAATGCAAACATGCTATCATACTGTATGCTAATTGAAACATGCCCTAATCTAACCATCATAAGCTGGTAAATAAACGGGAGAAAGACGTGGGGTTGGAAGACATACATCACACACACGCACACTTATTACAATTGTGCCCTCGCTCGGAGGGTCCGAAAGAATAATATACAGTCCCGAATAAATACAGTCCGAATAAATACAAAACCCTAATTAATTAACAAATTAATCTAGGAAAGCAGTAAATTAATATGCAAGCCAGGGGACTGCCTCGACTCTGCTCCGGATGATGAATGATGCATGTTCGGGTTACCTTGCGCGGAAATCCATTGCGATGCCCCAATTAGTCTCTGTTTGCAATTGTTCTTGGAAAGCGCGCCAAGCTTCGGAAGGCTGCTGATTCTTGATTTGCTGCAACAGAGAGCAAGAAAGGGGCATGGCAAAGTATTTTCACATATGTATGCACACCTCGATCCTCGTGCCACCAATCACGCATCTCAATGCATGATGGCCGAGGAGTCGAATTGCACGACTCAATATGAAATGAATGCACATGAAAACACAACAAAACCTAAACTCTATCATGGGTAATCCGGAGTGTCGGCGACTGGGGAATTGAGACACGTTCTGTCACTCGGAGTACGAAACGTACCTCGTTTCTCGTGCTCGGGCTAACTCCTATCCCAAACACAATGCAATATGCATGACATGCATAAATGCAACTAAGATACAACCTAACATGCACAATGCTATGAAATGGCATACACGATGCACGAGGTAACATGGCATACACAATGTGCTAACATACAACCTAGCATACACAATGCTATGAAATGAAATGGCATACACAATGCATAATGGACTTACACCAACACAAGTGGACCTCAGCCACACTCACATAGGAGGCCATTAGGATGGAAATGAGACACTCGAGATGCGTGCACACATGCACGCAAACTGAGGACCGAATCTAAGGCACGAATGCCACTCTACCAAAGCATGGTAAGGCATGGAACATGATATGCAAACAAGCAAATTTCAGCACTAAAACATGATGCTAAACAGCCCTGAAACATGGCAATATGGCACCCGATGCATGAGATGAACCCCGAAACACAAGACTAAGCATACGCAATGACCTATGGCTATACAAAGCATGCATTATTTGAACATGAAGCATGAAGACAGAACCAAGGCAGTCCCAAAACATGAACATTTCCAGTTTAGAGTGTGGCCAAAAAGTGCTAGCAAGATGGCTTAAATTAGCATGCAATTTTGACTGGCAAACATAGTTTACATGGCAAGTGTATGAAGCAGGTAAGAACTCATCAAACTAGCAAAAATCAGTGAATAAAATATGCCAAAATACGCCCAAATACACATGGAAAGACAGCCAACACATGCAAAAATGAGGGGCTCCTTTGGAGGGCATACAAAGGGGTTATTAAGCACATACAAGATGGACATGTGGCAGCCCCAAACCAACTCTGAAAATCAAATATGATGGTCTCAAAACTCACCAAATTGGCCCCAAAATCAGTCAACAAAGCATGCAAGATAGGGCCTCTTTGGAAGGCCAAAATGACCACCAAACAAGTCAAGGTGAGAGGGGGTCACCCCCCTCTGATTTGGAGGCTCAAAACAGCAGCCAAGCCACTGAAAATCCACTGGATTTCAATGGCTAGAAGGCTAAATAAAGCATGCAACAAGGGCTAGGATGTAAGGCTCAAAATGGGAGGCAACCAAGCATACAAGATAGCATATGACCTCAAAAAAAAAATGGAACCTTAATAAAACATGAAGATCATGTCAAAAAAAGCCTTTTTCTAGTTTACAACAAGTCTAAAAAATGAACACAAATAAGGCTAATCTATCATGCAAAAATGGCCCTAAAAGAGAGAATAAAGGTAAGGGACAGCATCTGGCCCCAAATGGCCAAGAGCCCTTCAACAAAGTTGAAGAGGGGCTAAAAAAAAGGCACTTTAAAGTTTACATCAAGCTACAAAAATAAACACAAGTGAGGCTAAACTATCATGCAAGAAAAAGGCCTAAAAGAGGGATAAAGAGGCAAGTGGCAATAGATGGCCTCAAACAGAGGAGAGCCCTTCAACAAAGTTGAAGAGAGGCTAAAAAAAAAGCCACTTTAAAGTTTATACCAAGCCACGAAAATGAACACAAGTGAGGATAAACTATCATGCAAGAAAAAGGCCTAAAAGAGGGATAAAGAGGCAAGTGGAAATAGATGGCCTCAAATAGAGGAGAGCCCTTCAACAAAGTTGAAAAATGGATCAAAAAAAGCCACTTTACAGTTTATACCAAGCCATGAAAATGAACACAAGTGAGGCTAAACTATCATGCAAGAAAAAGGCCTAAAAGAGGGTTTAAACACAAAGGGTGAGAAGGAGATCTCAAACAGCAAAAGATCCTTGATCAAACATGAAGAGGAGATCAAAATATGACTATTTACAGTTCATGTCGGAGCCCAAAAATGCAAGCAACAAAAGCTAAGAAAGCATGCAAAGATAGGCCTAAAAGAGGGATCAAGAGGCTTACCCTTGTAGCACAAAGTTCCAGCAGCCTTTGGTCCAAGAAATGGTGCTCCTAGCCTTTGGAAAACAGCCTCGAGTTGTTGGAGTGGAGTGTGGAGGTGTGGTGCTATGGGTTGTAGTGTAAAATGGTGTAGGACTTAAGGGGTTTTGAGCTTGGATGAGAGAGAGAGGGAAGTTTTAATGCCAAGGCTCCAATGGATCTTTTCTAACCTTTTAAAATGTAGCTGGAGCTGCTGGTTTTATAGAGGGAGAGAAGGGAAAAAGGGGGGGAAAATAAATTCAAATTTCCCCTCCCAAAAGGCCAAACCTCGGTTATAGGATCTGGGGGAAAACAAATTGCACAGCTGGAACACACTTGGGAGGGCAAGAATGGCTAGCCAGCTCAAAAGGGCCAAAATGGTCATCCGACCAGCTAGGTGGCCGGCCTGCTACATTTTCTGGCCGGCCTGCTACTTTTTAGGACAAAAAAAGGGTCTGCCGGAAAGACAGGTGGCCGGCCAGTGATTGGGAAGTCCAATGGTGGCCGTTCAAGTATCCAAATTGAAGCCTCGGAAGTTAGCTTTCCAATGGCGCAAACCTTGCATTAAAATTCCTCCTGTGCAAAAAGTTATGCCAGTTTTGGTGAAGCCGCGCAGATTCGGTCCAACCGGAGTGATGCCTTACTTCAATCAACTATATCTCCCCCATCCGGAATTGGTTTTAGGATATTCTTGAGTGCAAAATGAAGCCCCGTAAGTCTTCTTTCCAACGGTGGTGGCCTCATATCTTGATTCTAAGTACGCAAATGAATAGGCCCGATTCGGCGAGGGCTGCTCGACTCTCTCTTAACGGTTCATGCCCATTTTCTCCCCCAATTGGGTTTCTTCCCTCTTCTCTTCTTTTCTTCAACTTCAAACCCCTAAGTAAGGTGTTTTGAAAGATTTTTCAAAGATTTCATCTCTTTTTCATTCATTTCTACTTTGTCCTTGCTCGGTTTACCGAAAAGCGCAACATTTAACAAAATGCGAGCGTTGGGACATCGTAGAAACTTTATTTCAAAAACGTTTTGAAAGAGAGGGTTTTAAGGTCTAAAATCTTTTGATCCAGATTGTTTTGGTCCAAAAAAAAGGGCATGAAGTTGAGCTTTGACTCTCTCTTTGCCGAAGAAACTGAACCTTTCCCCTGCACACCTTTCTCTATCATGTAAACCATCAGTCGCGTCCAAGTCTTAAGGGCAGTCAAAAATGGGGTGTCTACAGTTGCCCCTCTTTGACAGAACTCGGAAGTCAAGAAGTGACGAGAGTGAATGTCAAAACCCAGAGACGACCCGTTTTTGACAAGGCCGAAGACTTGGACAAACAAACAAAGTACAGACAAATAAATGGTTGTGCCCACAGGCTGCCTACATATCCCTTTGCAAGGAATCAAACCAGCGTAGTTCAGGGGCAGGATAAAATGATATGCGGGAAGATTTTGATGATTGGACTTATACGCTATGCGAAGCCGGTTTGAAGAGTGAACTTATACGCTACGCGAAGCCAGTTTAAAAAAATTGAGGATTTATGTAATGCACTGTAATGACTAAAATGCAATGTAATAGCTAAGCGGTGAAGGTACTTTATAGGGGCAATTGGCAATGACTTACCTCATGCCGCTGGGGATCTTTCGCTTCTTCTTGGTTGAACTGCAGGTACTACTTTTCTCCCAGACTATGATCGCAGCTTTCCCTATTCTCCAACAGGGTGACAGACTAGGTTGATTCAGTATCCAGAATTGAGGCGCACACATATGCTATCTCAATTTATGGGGCTGCCATACAGATTTCAAGCCGATGGTGTAACAAGCCCGCGGGGGACCTCGCTACAGCTCGGACTTGATTAGTGTCACGGTTCTTAATCTTGAACCAAAGAGTCCAAATCCGGCAAATCGTTTTGAGAAAACAGATTTTTGAAAGAAGTGCCAAACATGGACTGCTTTGCTAGATACAGAGTCGCCACCTAAATATTTTATTTTTGGGAAATTTAGGAAACCCTGACTCGGTGCCAAAGGCCACGTGTCCGTCATCACCAAAGTTGCCTCGGCTCGGGAACTTGGGTACGATTGGGGAAGGTCACTTCGTGAGCACCCCCGCTCGCCCGGTCAAAGACCGGCCTCTACTAACCATGATATCTTATTTTGAAAACATTGTGAGTTCTTATTCCGGTTATTAGCCTAGGTTACTATGTGATGCTCGCAGCAAATAAGTATAGACTGGGCCGCCTGAATTGGAGCAAAACATTTCATGTTTGTTTGTTTGAAAATGGTTTGATGGTGCTACCGCAGGTAGGCTAAGACGTGGATTTGCCACCCTCGGGTGGGCTTAGAAAAACATGATTTTGCCACTATCTAGTGGGCTTAAAACAAACATTTGATGAATTGCTCCAATTCAAGTAACCCAATCTCCACCCACAGGCATTCAAGGCAGTTATATCACATAAGCATATAGCCTCATGGTAAGCATGCTATTCATGACAACACTCACACGCATGCAAGGATGCTAAAGCATAAAACTCACCGAGTACTCCGAGCCAAAAACAGAAAACCGATTAGAAATCATGCGTGATCCTAAATATACAGGAATGCCTAATGCAACACATGCAAAGATGCGAACTATAGCAGGCTCGACTGTCCTAAACATGGGATATGAAATGCTACAGCTATCACGTATTCAATTTGGAATTGAAATACAAATGCAGTTTGTATGATGCGCCGAGCCCGGTGCGTGCAAAACAGATGAATGATGCAAACATGCTGTCATACTGTATGCTAATCGAAATATGCCCTATATCTAACCATCATAAGCGGGTAAATAAAAGGGAGAAAGACGTGGGGTTGGAAGACATACATCACACTCACCCACACTTATTACAATTATGCCCTCGCGCAGAGGGTCCGAATAAATAATACAGTCCGAAATGAAAGAATAATACAGTCCGAAATATACAGTCTGAATAATATACAAATTCCTAATTAATTAACAATTTAACTAAGAAAAACTGTAAACTGGCATGCAAGCCAGGGGCTGCCTCACTTCCGCTGAATGATGTATGCTGGGCTGCCTTTTTAGATTCCACTGGGATGCCCCGATTAGCCTCTGTTTGCAGTGTTCCTCGAAATACGTGCCAGACTCCGAAAATTTGCTGATTCTTCATTTTGCTGTAACAGAGAGCAGGAAAGGGGCATAGCAATGTATTTCACAAATATACGCATGCTTCGATCCTCGTGCCACCAATCACGCATATCGATGCATGATGGCCGAGGAGTCGGATTGCACAACTCAATATAGGATGAATGCAGATGAATGCTATAACAAAACCTAACTCTATCATGGATGATCCGGAGTGTCGGTGACTTGGGAATTGAGACCCGTTCCGTCACTCGGAGTACGAAACGCGCCTCGTTTCCGTGCCCGGGCTAACTCCTATCCCGAACACGATGCATATGCATGATATGCATGAATGCAACTAAAATACAATCCTAGCATGCACAATGCTATGAAAAGGAGATGCCTCGAAATGCGTGCACGCGGGCACGCAAACCGAGGCGATGATCCTAAGGCATGAAAAGGCATACGCAATACCAATTGGACTTATACTAACACGAGTGGACCTCAGCCACACTCACATAAGAGGCCAACGGATGAAAATGAGATGCCTCGAAATGCGTGCACACGGGCGCGCAAACCGAGGCGATGGCCGTAAGGCATGAAATGACATGGAAATGATATGCAATGAGACTAAAATGAGATGTCTCGAAATACGTGCCCACGGGCATGCAAACCGAGAAAATGGCATACGGAATGTAACAGGACTAAAATGAGATACGCGATGTAATATGGGCTTACACTAACATGAGAGAGCCTCAGCCACACTCACATAAGAGGCCGTGAGATGAAAATGAAGTGCCTCGAAATGCGTGCACACGGGCACGCAAACCGAGGCAATGGTACTAAAGCAATGCGATGAGACTAAAATGGCATAAACAATGAAATGTGGGCTTACACTAACATGAGAGGACTCAGCCACACTCACATAACGAGGCCGTGAGATGAAAATGAAGTGCCTCGAATGCGTGCACACGGGCACGCAAACCGAGGCAATGGTACTAAAGCATGAAATGGCACTCCAAATGCAAATTGGACTTATACTAACATGAGAGAGCCTCAGCCACACTCACATAAGAGGCCGTGAGATGAAAATGAGATGCCTCGAAATGCGTGCACACGGGCACGCAAACCGAGGCGAGGGCCGTAAGGCATGAAATGACATGGAAATGATATGTAAACATGCAAATAGAATTTCAACACTGAAATGTGGGGGAAAACAGTCCCGTAAGATGGCGAAATGACACCAAATGCAAGGAATGGTCCCGAAATGCGAATATTAGGCGCCCGAAATGGCCTATAGCTATGCAATGCATGCACGATATGGACATGGAATGAAAATGAAGTAGCAAGACAGCCCCAAGACAAGCATTTTTCAGTCATAAAAAGGGTTAAACAGCAAACACACATAGGATTAAGCAAGAATGCAAAAATGGCCCCGCAAGAGGGGTATTGAAGCAAGTGATACATGCGATGCCCAAATAGAAAAGTACCCTTCTACAACACTGATGAGGGACTAAAAATATGAACATTTACAGTATATGACATCCCCCAAATCAGTATGAAAATATGCCAAAAATGTCATGCAAGAACTAGGATACATAAGGCTATAACATGAGGTACCCCAAACATTCATCAAACCAGCAAAGACCCTTAATGAAATATGTCAAGAAGATCAAAATATGACTCTTTCCAGCTCTGATGATGGCCGAAAACAGAAGCTAGATAAGCTTAAAAAAGCATGCAAAAATGGGGGTCAAAGAGGGGTATAATGACAAGTATAACATGGAGACCCCCAACAAGGTTTATTTATTCTACAATGTTGTAGAGGGACACAAAATAAGCTTCCTCACAGTTCATGACATGCTCCAAAACAATTTACATATAGGCCAAACAAATCATGCAATTTTACGGTAAATTAGAGGAATTGTGAAGCAAGTGCAAGATAGGGGGCCCAAACATGGTTGAGCCCTTCTTCAATGTTGAAGAGGGGCTCAAAATAGGCCCTCTTACAGTTTACATTATGCTCGAAAAAAGATCACACATGGGCTAGAAATTTCATGCAAAATATTGGCATATAAGATGATATTGAAGCAAGTACAAGATGGTGATCTCAAATAGGGTTAAACCCTTCAACAAACATGTAGAATAGCTCAAAAGAAGGACCCTTTCAGTTAAGGTCGGAGCTCAAAACAGTGAGCAAGTAGGTTTAAGAAATGAAGCAAGAAAATGCTACAAAAGAGGGAAATGGAGACTTACCCTTGAAGATCTCTTCTTTTCTACCTCTTGGCTTGAGGAATGTTGCTTCTAAGCCTCTAAGAACCTCTCCTTGCCGCTGGAAATGGAGTGGTGGTGGTGGTGCTTGATGGTGATGAAGAAATGGCACCAAACTTGAAGAAAAGTGACTTTGGAGCTTGGAAATGGAGAGAAATGGGAGGTGGAAGGTATAGCTCTCCCTCAAATGTGTCTCACAAATGTCAAACCTTGAGCCAAGAAGCCAAGCCTCTCCTTTATAGAGGAGAGGCATGAAAAATATCTAAGGTACCTCTCTAATCCTCCATACACGTGTATGGAGGATGGTCCAATTGGCAACCAGCTGGCATAGCTGGAATACACTGAGGGAGAGGAAAATGGCTGGCCAGCTTAAAAAGGGAAAAAAAGTCATTTTTTGGTAAGTGGCCGGCCGGCTGGAAAAGGTGGCCGGCCGGCCAGGTATAGGAGAAAAATGGCCGGCCAACCCTGAGGATGAAGCCCCAGAAGTTAGCTTTCCAATGCCACAAACCTTGCATTAAAATTCCTCCTGTAGAAAAAGTTATGCCAGTTTCCGTAAAGCCACGCAGATTCAGTCCAACCGGACTTCAACCAACCATATCTCCTCCCCCGGATTTGGACTTAGGAGATTCTTGAGTGCAAAATGAAGCCCCGGAAGTAAGCTTTCCAATGGTGGTGGCCTCATATTTTAATTCCTCTTGTGTAAAGAGTTACGCCCGTTTCGGTGAAGCCGCGCAGACTTTTCTCCTTCCCGGATTCATGCTGAACCACTTTTGACCAAACAAAAAGTTGGTTGTCAGAACAACTGCTGGCCTCCCACCCTTCTACGACCTTCTTGGTGATGAAACAGAGGTTCCTGTCAAAAATGAGCGCAAACCAATGCAAAATGAAGGTTCGGGGGCCAAAACACGCAGTTTGGGGCCCCGAAAACAGGCTGTTGGGTACCGGGAGTGGTGTTCAACCACGAAGTGGGTATCTAAGACCCCAGTGTCCCTCAAAAGGGAGTAAATAAGATGCATGCCAAAAACCGAGGAATCGGAGATGGTTGGACGGTCCCGAACCGAGGCACACGGCCTGACGGCTCCGAAAACCGGGAACCGGGCTCCGAAATGGGCAAAATGGCCTACGGGCACGAAATGTAGCCCACGGCCACTGAGAGATAGTCTACGAGACCTCTCTCTCCCCTCAGGAAAGAAAACAGAAAAAATTGAGTTTGGTTCGCAAACCGAGGCAAGGCACAGAAGAGGGTTCGGAAGTCCGGAGGCAGGGCGCACGGCCGCGACTCTGAGACTTCTGAACGAGCACAATATGCAACATCACCGAGCGCTCAATCGGTGACGTCTGAGTCTTAAGGTCGGTCAAAAATGGGGTGTCTACAATATACCCCTGGGTATTTAAACCAGACTTTAGTCTCGGAAATCCTGAATCTTTGCGTTCTAGGCAAGAGCCATTCGAACTCTAGTTTCCACCGTCTCAGTTGGTCTCCTAGGAACTCACCGCTAATACAGGCAGGTGGCTATACCAGACTGCTGGAAGTCGTTCGGGCACGACGAACACCAAAGGAATTGCACCTTTAGAGGATTTAAGGTCTCCTAGACCAGAAACTGCACAAGACGGTGCGAATAAATGCAAGTGCGATGCGCAAAACAGCGCGAATGATGATGCAGGATTTAAGGTCTCCTTAGACCGAAAAGTGCACAAGTCAGTGCAAATGATGCAAAAATATAATGTGCATAAGACAGTGCGATGCAGAGTGGATGCACAAAACAGTGCTAAACAGATGCACAAAATAGTGCGATGCTAAAGGTGTACAAAACAGTACGAGCAGGGTGAATGCACAAAACAGTGCGATACATATAAGGTGCGCAAGATAGCGCGATGCGATGCACTAATAAGTGCAGGTAAGGTGCGCAAGATAGTGCGATGCAATGCATGCACAATGCAAGTAATGTGCACAAAATAGTGCGATGCGCAAAATAGCGCGAGTGAAATGTAATGCACTAACAAGTGCAGGTGGGACGCGCAAGATAGCGCGAATGATACAATGCACAAAATAGTGCGATACGCTAAACAGCGCGATTGATTTGAAATGCACAAGATAGTGCGATGTGATATGCAAAGCACAGGACGGTGCGATTGAGGTGCGCAAGATAGCGCGGATGATAAACTGCACAAAACAGTGCGATTGTGGTGCGCAAAATAGCGCGAGTGATAAACTGCACAGAACAGTGCGATGCGCAAAATAGCGCGAATGATAAACTGCACAAAACAGTGCGATTGAGGTGCGCAAAATAGCGCGGATGATAAACTGCACAGAACAGTGCGATGCGCAAAATAGCACGAATGATAAACTGCACAAAACAGTGCGATGCGCAAAATAGCGCGAATGATAAACTGCACAAAACAGTGCGATGCGCAAAATAGCGCGAATGATTTGAAATGCACTAAACAGTGCGATACGCTAAACAGCGCGATTGATTTGAAATGCACTAAACAGTGTGATACGCTAAACAGCGCGATTGATTTGAAATGCACAAGATAGTGCGAGTGAGATAAAATGCACAAGAAAGTGCGATAAAAATGCATCTTCTATGCAAGTATGGAAGCACATTCTATGCAACATTAAAATCATATTCTATGTATGAGACAAGCAAAGCATATTTTATGCGGAATCGAAAACAAGCATATTCTATGCATGAACCATAACGATGCGCGGCTGTAGACGTCCCTGAACGCCCCGGGAGGGATGAGTCTCCTGTTCCGTTCGTTTTGGGCTTACTACAGTTTAGGACTCAAATGTCACGGTTCTTAATCTGAACCAAAGAGTCCAAATCCGGCAAATCGTTTTGAGAAAACAGATTTTTTGAAAGAAGTGCCAAACATGGACTGCTTTGCCAGATACAGAGTCGCCACCTAAATATTTTATTTTTGGGGAAATTTAGGAAACCCTGACTCGTTTGCCTAAGGCCACGTGTCCGTCATCACCAAAGTTGCCTCGGCTTGGGAACTTGGGTACGATTGGGGAAGGTCACTTCGTGAGTACCCCCGCTCGCCTGATCAAAGATCGGCCTCTACTAACCATGATATCTAGTTTTGAAAACATTGTGTGCTCTTATTCCGGTTATTAGCCTAGATTTACTATGTGATGCGCACAGCATACAAGTATAGACCAGGTCGCCCGAATTGGAACAAAACATTTCATGTTTGTTTTTGAAAGATGGTTTGCTACTCGCAAGTAGGCTTAAAATGCAGATTTTGCCACCCTCAGGTGGGCTTAGAAAAAGATGGTTTTGCCACTATCTAGTGGGCTTAAAACTCACAGTCAATGCATTACTCCAATTCAGATAACCCAACCTTCACCCACAAGCATTCAGGCAGTTATAACACATAAGCATATAGCCTCATGGTAAGCATGCTATCATGGCAGTCACTCACACGCATGCAAGGATGCTAAAGCGTAAAAACTCACCGAGTACTCCAAGCAAAAACAGAAGCTAATTAGAAATCCATGCATGATCCTAACTATACAGAAATGCCTAATGCAACACATGCAAAAATGTAACTATAGCAGGCTCGGCTATTCTAAACATGGCATATGAGATGCAACAGCTATCAAGTATTCAACTCGGAATTGAAATACAAATGCAGTTAGTATGATGCGCCGAGCCCGGTGCATGCAAAACAAATGAATGAATGCAAACATGCTATCATACTGTATGCTAATTGAAACATGCCCTAATCTAACCATCGTAAGCTGGTAAATAAAAGGGAGAAAGACGTGGGGTTGGAAGACATACATCACACGCACGCACACTTATTACAACATTGCCCTCGCGCAGAGGGTCCAAATAAATAATACAGTCCGAATAAATACAAAATCCTAATTAATTAACAAATTAAACTAGGAAAGCTGTAAACTAGCATGCAAGCTAGGGACTGCCTCGACTCTATTCCGGATGATGGATGATGCATGTTTGAGCTGCTTTGCGCGGAAATCCACTGCGATGCCCCAATTAGCCTCTGTTTACAGTTAAGGCCGGAACGTTGCGCGAAGCCCCAAAAGATTGCCGGTTTTTGATTTGCTGCAACAGAGAGCAGGAAAGGGGCATGGCAAAGTATTTTCACATATGTATGCACACCTCGATCCTCGTGCCACCAATCACGCATCTCAATGCATGATGGCCGAGGAGTCGAATTGCACGACTTAATATGGAATGAATGCACATATGAACACAACAAGACCTAGACTCCATCATGGTTAATCCGGAGTGTCGGCGACTGGGAATTGAGACACGTTCCGTCACTCGAAGTACGAAACGTCCCTCGTTTCCCGTGCTCGGGCTAACTCCTATCCCAAACACAATGCAATGTGCATGACATGCATGAATACAATCCTAGCATGCAACCTAGCATACACAATGCTATGGAATGGCATACACAATGCACGATGTAACATGGCATACACAATGCTCTAACATACAACCTAGCATACGCAATGCTATAAATTGAAATGGCATACACAATGCATGATGGACTTACACCAATATGAGTGGACCTCAGTCACACTTACATTAGTGGCCATTAGATGGAAATAAGACACTCGAGATGCGTGCACACGTGCACGCGAACCGAGGACCGACCCTAAGGCACGAATGCCACTCTACCAAAGCATGGCAAGGTATGGAATATGGCATACAAACATGCGAATTTCAGCACTAAAATATGATGCTAAACAGCCTCGAAACATGGCAATATGGCACCCGATGCATGGGATGAACCCCAAAACTCAAAACTAAGCATACGCAATGACCTATAGCTATACAAAGCATGTATTATTTGATCATGAAGCATGAAGACAGAGTCAAGGCAGTCCCAAAACATGAACTTTCTTAGTTCAAAGCAAGGCCAAAAGGTGCTAGCAAGATGGGCTAAAGTAGCATGCAATTTTGACTAGCAAACATGGTTTACATGGAAAGTATATGAAGCACATGGAATCTCACCAAACTAGAAAAAATCAGTGAACAAAACATGTGGAAATATGACCAAATAATCACTGAAATGCAGCCAACATGTGCAAAAATGAGGAGCTCCTTTAGAGGGGCATGCAAGGAGTTATTAGGCACATACAAGATAGACATGAAGCATGGCATATAAAACTCTGAAAATAAAATATGATAGTCCCAAAACTCACCAAATTGGCCCCAAAATCAGTCAACAAAGCATGCAAGATAGGGCCTCTTTGGAAGGCCAAAATGACTACCAAACAAGTCAAGGTGAGAGGGGGTCACCCCCCTCTGATTTGGAAGCTCAAAACAATGGCCAAACAAAGCATGCAACAAGAGCTAGGATATAAGGCTCAAAATGGGAGGCAACCAAGCATACAAGATAGCATGTGACCTTAAACAAAAATGAAATCTTAATAAAATATGAAGATGATGTCAAAACAATCCTCTTTCCAGTTTACAACATGCCTAAAAAATGAATACAAATAGGGCTAATCTATCATGCAAAAATGGCCCTAAAAGTGAGAATAGAGACAATGGACAGAAGCTGGCCCCAAATGATGAAGATCCCTTCAATAAAGTTGAAGAGGGGCTCAAAATAAGGCACTTTACAGTTTACATTAAGCCACGAAAATAAACACAAGTAAGGTTAAACTAGCATGCAAGAAATGGGCCTAAAAGAGGGGTAAAGAGACAAGTGGTAGCTTCTGTCCTCAAACAGAAGAGAGCCCTTCAACAAAGTTGAATAGGGGCTCAAAACAAGCCTCTTTCCAGTTTATGGCCAAATCCAAAACAGCTCACAAATAAGCTTAAAATACTATGCAAAAAAAAAAGCCTAAAAAAGAGTTAAAGAGGCAAGTGATAGAAGGAAGCCTCAAACAGAGAAAAACCCTTGATCAAACATGAAAAGGGGCTTAAAATATGATCATTTCTAGTTTGGGTCGGAGCCCAAAAATGCTTGAAAGCAAAGCTTATAAATGAAGCAAGAAAAGACTAGTTTAGGGGAAAAGTGTGCTTACCCTTGAAGAACAATCTTTCCAGCAGCTTTTGGTCCAAAAATCTGAGCTTCCAACCTCTGAGAGACAGCCTCAAGGTGTTTGAATGAGTGATGGAGGTCTTGTGCTATGAGGTATAGTGCAAAAATGCAAAGAAATCCAACTTCCAAGCTCTAACCACAAGCAATATAGAGAGAGAGGAAGCTTTTTGCCCTTCAAAAACTCAGAACCCTCTGAAATGAAGGAGCCCCTTGCTTATATAGAGGAATGCAAAGCTAAAGCTTCTTGAACAAGCTTGGCAAGAGCTTCATTCCTCCATACACGTGTATGGAGGGCAGATATGAGGAATCCAGCTGGTACAAAAGATCTTCCCGGAAACCAGCTGAAATAGGGGGGGTGCCGGCCATCAGCAATGGCCGACAATGCCACACTGATGGCCGGCAGGTGTTCACAAGTAGCCGGCAGGGGCCAAGCCGTGGCCGGCAGTGCGCCATGGCCGGCAGTGCACCACAGGGGCCACCCTGAAAGGACCAGGTCAGGATCCAAAAATGAGACAAAAAGGATACAAGGTTCGGGAAACCCGAACCAGTGACGTTCCGCCGCGACAGTCGAATACTAGGCGAGCAATCGAACCAGCCGTTGGGTGTACCTACAAGCACAACCAAGTCTTGAGGACGGTCAAAAATGGGGTGTCTACAGTTGCCCCTCTTTGACAGAACTCGAAAGTCATAAGAATGACGGGAGTGAATGTCAAAGCCCAGAGACGACCCATTTTTGACAAGGCCGAAGACTTAGACAGAGCATACAAGCCACAAATAAAGATATGCGCCCGAAGGCAGGGGCAAAATGCAACTGACAATGCACAAAGCCGAGCATGACTTATGATCATGCAAAGAAAGCTGTAACGAAGCATAACATGCAATAGTTTTAAGCTAGCATCAACCAAACTACATTACAATGCAGAAAGGATGTAAGAGAATCATTCAATTCTCGCTACGTTTCACGCGGAGAATATAATACCTGTGCGGTTCGTCTGGTCGCGCCAGCCTCAAATGAACCGTAAATACAATATCGTGCCTCATGCTGCTGGGGATCTCTCGCTTCTTCTTGGTCGAACCACAGGTACTACTTTTCTCCCTGACTATGGTCGCAGCTTTCCCTATTCTCCAACAGGGTGACAGACTAGGTTGATTCAGTATCCAGAATTGAGGCGCATACATATGCTATCTCAATCTATGGGGCTGCCATACAGATTTCAACCCGAGGATATACCCCTGGGTATTTAAACCAGACTTTAGTCTCGGAAATCCCGAACCTTTGCGTTCTAGGCATGAGCCATTCGAACTCTAGTTTCCACCGTCTCAGTTGGTCTTCTAGGAACTCACCGCAAACACAGGCAGGTGGCTATACCAGACCACTGGAAGTCGTTCGGGCATGACAAACACCAAAGGAATTGCACCTTTAGAGGATTTAAGATCTCCTAGACCGGAGAGTGCACAAGACAGTGCGAATGAAGATGCAGGATTTAAGGTCTCCTAGACCAGGGGATTTAAGGTCTCCTAGACCAGGTGAGTACACAAGACAGTGCGAGCTTAGAGGTGCACAAAACAGTGCGAGTAGGGTGAATGCATAAAGCAGTGTGATACAGGTAAGATGCGCAAGATAGCGCGATGCAATGCACTAACAAGTGCAGGACTTGGTACACAACTTACGACATAGCATTCCATTCATTTGGCACACAGCTCACAACACAACACTTTGTTCGTTTGGCACGCAGCTCACAACACAATATTCTGTTCGTTTGGCACGCAGCTCGAAACACAACACTCTATTTAATTTGGGCACACAGCTCTTTTTCGGGCACACAGCTCCTTCTTCGGGCACACAGCTCATTTTCTGGGCACACAGCTTGTTTTTGGGCACACAACTCATTTTCTGGGCACACAGCTCGTTTTCGGGCACACAGCTCGTTTTCTGGGCACACAGCTTATTTTTCGGGCACACAGCTCATTTTCGGGCACACAGCTCCTTTTTTGGGCACACCGCTCGTTTTCGGGCACACAGCTCGTTTTCGGGCACACAGCTCCTTCTTCGGGCACACAGCTCATTTTTGGGCACACAGCTCGTTTTCGGGCACACAGCTCCTTTTCGGGCACACAGCTCGTTTTCGGGCACACAGCTCCTTTTTTGGGCACACCGCTCGTTTTCGGGCACACAGCTCGTTTTCGGGCACACAGCTCCTTCTTCGGGCACACAGCTCATTCTTCGGGCACACAGCTCATTTTCAGGCACACAGCTCGTTTTTGGGCACACAGCTCGTTTTCGGGCACACAGCTCCTTTTCGGGCACACAACTCATTTTCTGGGCACACAGCTCGTTTTCGGGCACACAGCTCGTTTTCTGGGCACACAGCTCCTTTTCGGGCACACAGCTCCTTTTCAGGCACACAGCTCATTTTCCGGGCACACAGCTCCTTTTCGGGCACGTAGCTCCTTTTTCGGGCACGCAGCTCGTAACACTGCTCAATCTGAACACTCAGTCCATAACACAGCATTTGGTTTGCATTTTGAACACACAGCTCAAGCACTTAAATTTCTGAACACTCAGCTCAAACTTTTGTTGTGAACACACAGCCCAAACTTTTGAATTTTTGAACACGCAGCCCAATTTGATTGTGAACACACAGCACACACTTGTTGAAAGATGTTGAACACGCAGCCCAAACTTTGAATTTCTGAACGCGCAGCCCAAATTTTGAGGTGAACACACAGCACACACTGATTGAAAGTTGAACACGCAGCCCAAACTTTTGAGATGAACACACAGCCCACTATTTTTGAAGTCTGAACACACAGCTCAAACACTTGATGTTGAACACACAGCTCACACTTTGAAAGTTGAACACGCAACCCACTATTTCTGAAATCTGAACACGCAGCTCAAACACTTGATGTTGAACACGCAGCTCACACACTTCAATTCTGAACACACAGCTCATATACTTCATGTTGAACACGTAGCTCACACACTTCAATTCTGAACACACAGCTCATATACTTCATGTTGAACATGCAGCTCACACATTTCTCTTCTGAACATGCAGCTCATATACTTCATGTTGAACACGCAGCTCACACACTTCAATTCTGAACACACAGCTCATATACTTCATGTTGAACACGCAGCTCACACATTCCTCTTCTGAACACGTAGCTCATATACTTCATGTTGAACACGCAGCTCATACATTTCTCTTCTGAACACGCAGCTCATATACTTCATGTTGAACACGCAGCTCAGACATTTCTCTTCTGAACACATAGCTCATATACTTCATGTTGAACACGCAGCTCACACATTCCTCTTCTGAACACGCAGCTCATATACTTCATGTTGAACACGCAGCTCATACATTTCTCTTCTGAACACGCAGCTCATATACTTCATGTTGAACACGCAGCTCATACATTTCTCTTCTGAACACGCAGCTCATATACTTCATGTTGAACACGCAGCTCACACACTTCAATTCTGAACACACAGCTCATATACTTCACGTTGAACACGCAGCTCACACATTCCTCTTCTGAACACGCAGCTCATATACTTCATGTTGAACACGCAGCTCATACGTTTCTCTTCTGAACACGCAGCTCATATACTTCATGTTGAACATGCAGCTCATACATTTCTCTTCTGAACACGCAACTCATATACTTCTTGTTGAACACGCAGCTCATACATTTCTCTTCTGAACACGCAGCTCATATACTTCATGTTGAACACGCAGCTCAAATTTTCTCTTCTGAACACGCAGCTCATATACTTCATGTTGAACACGCAGCTCATACATTTCTCTTCTGAACACACAGCTCATATACTTCATGTTGAACACGCAGCTCACACATTTCTCTTCTAAACACGCAGCTCATATACTTCATGTTGAACACGCAGCTCAAATTTTCTCTTCTGAACACGCAGCTCATATACTTCATGTTGAACACGCAGCTCATACATTTCTCTTCTGAACACGCAGCTCATATACTTCATGTGAACACGCAGCTCACACATTTCTCTTCTTAACACGCAGCTCATATACTTCATGTTGAACACGCAGCTCATACATTTCTCTTCTGAACACGCAGCTCATATACTTCATGTTGAACACGCAGCTCACACATTTCTCTTCTGAACACGCAGCTCATAGACTTCATGTTGAACATGCAGCTCACACACTTCAATTCTGAACACACAGCTCATATACTTCATGTTGAACACGCAGCTCACATATTCCTCTTCTGAACACGCATGTAGACACCCCATTTTTGACCGACCTTAAGACTCAGACGTCGTCGATTGAGCGCTCGGTGATGTTGCATATTGTGCTCGTTCAGAAGTCTCAGAGTCGCGGCCGTGAGCCCTGCCTCCGGACTTCCGAACCCTCTTCTGTACCTTGCCTCGGTTTGCGAACCAGACTTGGTTTTCTCTGTTTCTTTTCCTGAGGGAGGGAGAGGTCCTAGACCATCTCTCAGTGGCCGTGGGCTACATTTCGTGGTCGTAGGCCATTTTGCCCATTTCGGAGCCCGGTTCCCGATTTTCGGAGCCGTCAGGCCGTGTGCCTCGGTTCGGGACCGCCTAACCATCTTCGACTGCTCCGGTTTTTGGCATGCATCTCATTTACTCCCCTTTGAGGGACACTGAGGCCTGAGAAACCCACTTCGTGGTCGAATGCTACTTTCAGTGCTTAACAGCCTATTTTCGGGACCCCGAACTGCGTGTTTTGGCCCTCGAGCGTCGTTTTGCATCGGTTTTCGTTCATTTTTGGCAGGTACCTCTGTTTTATCACCAGGAAGGTCACTAAAGGGTGGCCAGAGCAATTGTCTCAGCAACCAGTTATATTCCTCCGGCGCCCTCCGACGCCCGTTTTTCTTACTTCCGAGCCAATGTTGACCACCCTAGGGCCTTTTTCTTCAACTCCAAACCCCATATTTGTGTTGTATACACTTGGGAGGACCCTAATACCATATGGCCGGCCAGAAATTTGACCTGAACCTTTTGAACCCCTTTGAATTTTGGCTTGTTCTCTCTCTGTTTTAGAGTTGCCAATTTTGAACCACAGGGTTGTGATGAGGGGACCTGGGAGGACACCAATCTATGGTGCCCGGCCAGAAAATCCACTTGAGCTTTTTGACCCTTGGCCGGCCGGCCATAGGGGGTGGCCGGCCGGCCTGCAACCAAGATACATGGCCGGCCAGCATCCTCAGTGTGTGTATGTTCTAGCTGTGTGCTCTTTTCCCTCAAAAAGTTGTATCTGGGGGAGAGCTCTTTTGGAGGGAAAACTTAACCCATTTCCCTCCACTTTTTTCCTCCATTTTCTCCCCCATTCTTGTCCATATATCTGGCCTCCCAGCTCTAAGAAAAGGGTTGGAAAATTCCTTAGAGCTCATACATACTCTATCTCCCTCTATCTCTCTCATTCTCTCAAGTTTGGCACCATTTCCTCATCACTACCAAGCACCACCACCACCACTCCATTTCCAGCAGCAAGGAGAGGATTTCCAGCAGCTAAGAGGCAGCAAACTCAAGCCAAGAAGCAACAAAAGCATTGGTCTTCAAGGGTAAGCCATTTTCCCCCTTTTGTAGCTCAATTTTGCACCATTTTTATAGCCTCTTTGCTTGCTGTTTTGGGCTCCGACCCTAACTTAAAGGGTCATTTTTTTGAGCCATTCTTCATGTTTGTTGAAGGGCTCAACCCTGTTTGAGCCCCCCATTTGGCACTTGTTTCAATACCCTCTTGTATGCCAATATCTTGCATGGTATTTTTAGCATGTGTGTAATCTGTTTTGGGGCCTGATGTAAACTGAAAATAGGCCTATTTGGAGCCTCTATACAACATTGTAGAAGGGCTCAACCTTGTTTGGGACCTCCATGTACCACTTGCTTCATCACCCCTCTTTGGTCCCTGTTTTTGCATGCTTTTTTAGGCTTATCTAGCTTCTGTTTTCGGCCATGATCAGAACTGAAAGTGGCCATATTTTGACCCCCTTGTCATGTTTCATTAAGAGTCCTTGGATGTTTGGTGTATATTTTGCCTACTTCATGTTATACCATCTTGTGGCCTCAATCTTGCATTGCATTTTGAGCATGCTTGCATACTGATTTGGGGGATGTCATAAACTGTAAATGTTCATATGTTTGGTCTCTCTTCAGTGTTGTAGAAGGGTATTTTTCTGTTTGGGCTTTGCATCTATCACTTGCTTCATTGCCTCCCTTGCGGAGCCATTTTTGTATGCCATTTTAGCCCTACTTGTGTTTGCTGTTTGGCTATGTTTTGTACTTTATAAATGCTTATTTTGGGGCTGCCTTGCTTCTTCTTTTTCACTTCATCTTCAAATTATGCATGTTTTGTATAGCTTTAAGCCATCTCATGTGCCTAGCTTTGCATTTCGGGAGTGATTTCATGCATCGGGTGCACTTTTGCCATGTTTCGGGACTGTTTTCCCCCTCATTTCGGCACTGATTTTTTGCATGTTTGCATACTATATTCCGTGTCTTTGCCATGTCTCATTAGAGTGGCATTTCGGTGCCTGAGGGTCCGTCCTCGATTTGCGTGCACGCATGCACGCATTTCGAGATATCTTGTTTTCATCTGATGGCCTCCTATGTGAGTCTGGCTGAGGCTCCCTCATGTTGGTATAAGCCCATTATTGCATTGCGTATGCCATTTCATCCATAGCATTGTGTATGCTTGGTTGTGTATCACCTTGTGTAGCGTGTATGCCATTCCATAACATTGTGTATGTTAGGATTGTATCTTAGTTGCATTTCACGCATATCATGCATATTGCATCGTGTTCGGGATAGGAGTTAGCCCGGGCACGGGAAGCGAGGTACATTTCGTACTCCGAGTGACGGAACGTGTCTCAATTCCCAAGTCACCGACACTCCGGATTATCCGTGATGGAGTTAGGTTCTGTTGCAGCATTCATGTGCATTCATTCATATTGAGTCGTGCAATTCGACTCCTCGGCCATCATGCATCGAGATGCGTGATTGGTGGCATGAGGATCGAGGCATGCATATATTTGTGAAAATACATTGCTATGTCCCTTTCCTGCTCTCTGTTGCAGCAAAATCAAGAATCAGCAGTCTTCCGAGGCTTGGCGCGCTTTTCAAGAACAGGTACAAACAGAGGCTAATTGGGGCATCCCAGTGGATTTCTGCGCAAGGCAGCCTAAACATACATCATTCATCAGAATCAAGGCAGTCCTTGGCTTGCATGCCAGTTTTACAGTTTTCTTAGTTAATTTGTTAATTAATTAGGAATTTGTACATTATTTGGACTGTATTATTGGGACTGTACTATTCTTTTATTCAAGACTGTATATTTATTCGGACCCTCTGTGCGAGGGCATAATTGTAATAAGTGTGGGTGAGTGTGATGTATGTCTTCCAACCCCACGTCTTTCTTCCCTTTTATTTACCCGCTTATGATGGTTAGATATAGGGCATATTTCAATTAGCATACAGTATGACAGCATGTTTGCATCATTCATCTGTTTTGCATGCACCGGGCTCGGCGCATCATACAAACTGCATTTGTATTTCCATTCCAAATTGAATACGTGTTAGTTGTAGCATTCCATATGCCATGTTTAGAATAGCCGAGCCTGCTAGAGTTGCATCTTTGCATGTGTTGCATTAGGCATTTCTGTATATTTAGGGTCATGCATGATTTCTAATGAGCTTCTTTTTTGGCTTGGAGTACTCGGTGAGTTTTATGCTTTAGCATCCTTGCATGCGTGTGAGTGACTGCCATGAATAGCATGCTTACCATGAGGCTATGTGCTTATGTGATATAACTGCCTGAATGCCTGTGGGTGAAGGTTGGGTTATTTGAATTGGGACAATGCATTGATTGTTTGTTTTAAGCCCACTAGATAGCGGCAAAACCATTGTTTTCTAAGCCCACCCGAGGGTGGCAAATCCATGTCTTAGCCTACCTGTGGGTAGCACCATCAAATCATTTTCAAACAAACAAACATGAAATGTTTTGTTCCAATTCAGGCGACTCAGTCTATACTTGTATGCTGTGTGCATCACATAGTAAATCTAGGCTAATAACCGGAATAAGAACACACAATGTTTTCAAAAATAGATATCATGGTTAGTAGAGGCCGGTCTTTGACCGGGCGAGCGAGGGTGCTCACGAAGTGACCTTCCCCAATCGTACCCAAGTTCCCGAGCCGAGGCAACTTTGGTGATGACGGACACGTGGCCTTTGGCACCGAGTCAGGGTTTCCTAAATTTCCCATTTAAAAAATATTTAGGTGGCGACTCTGTATCTGGCAAAGCAGTCCATGTTTGGCACTTCTTTCAAAAATCTGTTTTCAAAATCGATTTGCCGGATTTGGACTCTTTGGTTCAAGATTAAGAACCGTGACATTTGAGCCCTTGAACTGTAGTGACCCCAATATGAACGGAACGGGACTTAACCCTCCCGGGGCATTCGGGACGTCTACAGTTTCTGGCGACTCTGCTGGGGATTTAGAGAACTTGACTCAACTCATGATATCTGGTTTTGATTACACTTGTGTGTTTCTTTGCATTGCATTTGCATTGGTGCGCCTAGGACACCGTGTTTGCCATATGCCATTCCGAACGATTTGCCGGAGGCTTGTCTTGTCAAGACATGACCATAGGGCTAATCGGCTCTGGGCTCTGACAGCATGGGAACACAAACCCCGGTTTTACCGGGGCACCCTTTTTGACCATTCGACCTAGTGCATATTCGGATCCATAGTGACCATTCCAAACTAGGACAAGTTGCTTACCCGTTTATAGGTTGTTTGAAACCGCTGCGTGCGTAGTGAAACCCTAGCTCCTGATAAAATAGGACAGGGAAACCCTACCCCCCAACATAGGGGTGTTTTGGCTCTCACTTATCTGTTATGTGCTTTAGAGTGCGTCTCTACAGGAATGCATGTATCAGTATATGAGTTTGGGCATCAGGCCTGCGGGCATCAGTCAGTATTTGAGAATCAGTTGTCTGTGGATATCAGATTCAGTTTTGGGGAACAGTGATACAGGAACAGTGATCAGTGATTGGGGACAGTGTGTTTTCAGCTTATCAACCGTGTGTTGTATGCCCGACTGTGTGTTGTGTATTTAATTTAAGCTGTTATGCTGCCCGTTTATCTGGTCATTTATTTCCTTTTTGCTTTATTTATCTTTTGCTAGGGCAGTTTTAGCACAATTGCTTCCAATCCGGAAGATATTCCCCAAGCACTGTGGACACGAGGTCGTCGGCTCAATCGATCCGAGGATCTGGTTGACGGACATCCAGTGTTCCACTCCCTACCCCCAGTTGTTAAGAGAAGGCCAAGGAGGCGCAGTGTGTCAGAGCAGGGATTACCGGGGCAGCGGGCTACTTTAGCAGCAAACAGTCAGGTTGGGATTTCTGTTTCCGCCATAGAGATACACTTACCGGTCAGTCAGCTGGACCAACAGAATATGGCCGGGCTAGAGGAAATGATGCGTCAAATGCAAGAAAACATGAGACAGATGCAGGAGGATGCCATCCGCCAAGCGGAATTTTCTAAGCAACAAGCCACAGTCATGGCCCAGCAGGCCGAGCTAATCACTCGGCTGCAACAGCAAAATGCGGCATCTACTTCACATCAAGCTCCTCCTCCAGGGGCCCCATTGCCCGAGCAGGCACCTACTGTTCAGAATACCCTACCAAACACCCAGAACACCTTACCCAATGTCCAGAATATTCAGGAGGACACGAACCTTCCAACGGGGCCGGCTCCGCCCCCACTTCCGCCTCAACTGTCCAAGACCCATACACCTGCCAACCATCCGGACTCTCCCTTCGAGTTCGAGATAGACCATACAGCTCTGAAACTGAGCAAGCTTGAAAAGCTTTTCAAGAAGTCGCAAGGAGTAAAGGCAATTCCGGACATC
>JAPPVO010000010.1:33171682-33230307 GCA_030407325.1 Camellia japonica | reverse complement strand
TATCATCATATATATATATATATATATTATATTAAAAGTAATTAAGAAAATACGTGATTCTCTTAGGAAAAAAAGAAGAAGAAGAAAGTAAGTCTTTATAATGTGCCACTTAAGTATAGGAAAAACACTACTTTTAATATATATATATATGACTAGCAGTTGACCTGTGCAATGCACGTGGTATTTCTTTTCAAAAAATATTTGATGGTACAATCTGTGTTATAAAATAATAATTTTCATTTTCATTTTAAATTAAAATTAAAATTAAAGTATGATTTTAATTATTTATATTGATAATATTGGCATTATCATTCGATAAAATTGTTACTTGAATACTTATATATATTAATTTTAGTTAAATTATTTATGTATTTTGATAATTTTAGTTTTATCGTATTATAAAATTGTAATTATCATATACATAAAAGAATTCGTTGTTCAACAATTAAAAAAGTAATTCAAGCAGTGAATCCAAACTTTAGAAGTTCCTCGAAAGTATCATTGTTGTGCTATTTTTTTTCTCTTGTGAGTTGTGATTATATAAAATAATGTACAAAAGGAAGTATAATTTCATAAAAAGAATCACTATAAAATTTAAATGATAAATCCATAATATAAAATAATATAGAATTAGTATTATGTATAAAATAATACACAGAAAAATATGAAAAAAAATGAAGGTAATTTAGCATTAAAAAAATTCTAATACTTTTGAAAGAATTAAGAAAAAAAACGTAAAACGCAAAATTAGTGATTATCTCAATTTACAATAAAAAAAAAATATAAGGAAAAGAAATATTTGTCAAATAGAATCTATATAAAATTAGTATAATTTAAACTAGGTTTAGATTTGTGTACAATTCTATATGTAATACTGACGTGACTCTCTTATAAAAAGTAAGCCCTTATAATATGTCACTTAAGTATAGAAAAAATACTACATTAAATAATATATATATATATATATATTTGATTTATTACTTTTTAGTAATGTAAAGTTGGATTCACAATGTAAATAAAATACCTCAAGATAATATTGATATATCGAAAAAGAGGAAAAGTCAATAACACTAACAATCAACATTTTTACCTATTGTAAAAAAAGTTAGTAAATTGTTAGTGAATTAGTAATATTGTTGTTATTAAAGTAACAAGTCTATTCAAAATGTAAATAAGAGACTTTTATAATAAAAAAATATACTTACGGGCCTCCTCGCAACAACCTATATACATCTATTATAAGTGGGTAATCCAATATAATGTTATACCTGAAATCCAAAATCAAAACATCATGTTAAAACTTGACAATGGTTCAAAGTACAATTTGAAAGGCAATGCTATTCAAACATAATTTATATACAAAAATTTCATACAAAATGATCTCGCATATATATATATATATATATATCTATTCATTAGAACACCAAACACTTATCACTGTGTGTGGTTTACAATTTTTTTTTTTTTTTTGGATCTATGAAAGTTAGTAATTAGTAGTTAAATTAACACTTTGAGAGAGTTGAACTCCCACCCTCTCCTATGCACTTGAGTTTTGTTCTCTCTTCCACTCATAGGTGTATGAAACCCAAGAACTCCCCTTAAGATTTATGGCTTGTAATATTAAAACAATTTCATTGCCATGTCAACCTTATTAATATTAACATTAGTGTGATCTCTCACCACAAAATGAGGTACTTAATGCAAAAAGAAAAAGGAAATAGAAACTTACTTCTGAGTAACTCCAATGTCATGAGCAAGAGTACTCCTTTCCAGTTTGACATCAGCCTTATGAATTAGTTTCTTTCCATCAGCTAATGGAAACCCAAGGTATGAACAAGTCAAATTTTTTTTTTTTTAATCGGAAAAATAAATGTATTGATAATCATCAAAACAAAGCTTAATTTCAAAAGAAGGCCAAGTAAAACTTATCTCAACTATAACCAAATCACGCGCAAGCATCAAAACCAAAAATAAAAATAAAAAAAATAAAGAAACAAGGACCAAGGACCAAGGTCAATTTGTGAGATTTCAATAGAAATCTAAATCTATAGGCTTCATGTTAAATCAATAGAAAACAAAAACAATAACAGTTGCGTAACTGATGCTATTGATGGAGGTAGTTTAAGTAGTAGATTTCTTTGTGATTATTGTCTTTTTCTCCAGAATCCTACTATTATTTTATCTCACATATGATACAAAAATATGAGATGGAGGCTAGGATTGGAATGAGAACCTTAACCACATATTTATAAATGCCCCAAGTCGATATTAGCCCATCATAAATAAATTGAATTATAAGTGAGCTTAAACTAGTCTCTACTAGGGGTGGATATCGGCCTGCCGGCCCATCCAGCCCAACCCTATTTTCTTTAGGCTTGAGAATATTATTTTAGTTCATAGGGTTGGACTGGACTGATATTTTTGCAAGCCTGATTGATTAATCAGCCAGGTTTGGAAAATGAATCAAGATCCCCTCCTTGCATTTCTTCCTTACATTTCCTACTTGTAGGGCCATTGGGCTCACTTTTAGGCACAATTTTGATAATCCAAACCGTTCATATTTTAAGATTTGTTCAATATATCATACCTATAAAAAATCAAGTTGGTCGGATATCAGAAAGCATGTGTTCAGAAAACTGTTTATTAAATTCTTTACAAAAATAATTTTTAGTTCGAGTTTTTCAAACACATGCTTTCTGATATCCGATCAACTTAATTTTTTACAAGTATGATATACTGAACAAATCTTAAAATATGAACGGTTCGAATTATCAAGATTGAGCCTAAAAATGAGCCCAATGGCCCTGTAAATAAAAAATGTAAGTAGAAAATGCAATGAGGAGATCCTGATTCTTGGAGAATATACTTCTGGCCTGGTTCAATCCGGCCTGACACACAACATATTTAACTTAATCAATTAATATATATATATATATATTAAAAATATATATACCATTTTATTATTGGGCCAGAGTTTGTCTTAGTTCATCTTTTCCCTACACAGATCGTAGGATTTTGTACTGGACCTACGGCTACTCACCTTTGTCAGTTAGAGAACGTCAAGTGAAATTCCAGGAATTATCGTTTTGGTTTTCTTCTAAGCTAAAAAATCACAAAAGGATAAAAAAAAAATTAAAAAAGTTAAAAAGTCAAAATTACAAAAAAGATAAAAAATATTTTCCATTTCAAAGTCCAAAAAACCAAACAAAAAAGTCAAACAAATAAAAAAGTCTCTGGCTAAAAAAACAAAAAAAAAAAACTAAAAGCCAACTAAAAATGTTATTACAAATGACCTCTAAATTCATCTTCTAATCTATACTTATTTTATTTACTAAAAAAATTTCTACTTTATTTGGGAGCAGAATACTTATGGCATGAAAACCATTGTCTGTGTTTGGTTTTGAATTTTTTGGATTAAGTTTTTTGAAAATTGAGTTTTTTTTTTTCATGTTTTTTTTTTTCGTTTTTAGTGAATATTTTTAAAATTTTAAGTATTTTTTTTACTTTTTTAGATGCACCTTACTTAGATGTATCTAAAAAGTAAAATATTTGTGAAAAATATTTTAAAAATTAAAAAAATACATAAAATATACTGAATTCTTGTATTTTTTTTTTTTTTGTTTATTTTTGGTATTTAGTGAATTTTTTTTCACAAAAATTATATTTTTTATGTGTATTTATGTTAGGTGTATCTAAAAATGAAAAAATTTGCTTAAAATATTAAAAATCAATAAAAAAAATACGAAAAATAAGAAAATAGAATTTTCTAAAAAGTATTTTTGGAAAACTAAAAACAAGAAAGCTGATTGTATTGAATTTTCTCCAGTCATATTGCATAATCAACAATTGAGGGTTGCCAGTGCCTATGTCTATTTATGAGGAAATAACATGTATGATGTTTGGTTTTTTTTTTTGTTTTTTTAATAGTTTATGTATATGGCCCGATGGATAGGTTTGGGAATTGTGGGGATGTATTTTCTAAGTCTCAACACGTGGTAAGATGATGCCAACGTGTCAGCCGAGGTATATACGAGCCACAGTGAGTATTGCCAAGGTTCTTTACTAAATGCCGAGGTTATTTCCGAATACATCCTAATTTGGGATAAAGGCCTACAACCTCGGATTAACATGCAAAGGCCGAGATACCCGCGGAGGATTAGAGCCGAGGTTACTGTTAAGTCGACCATACCAGCCAATATAAATATTAGCTGGGTTAGGTGGATGTCCAACTTTGTGGAGAAAGCCATCATTTCACCAACAAAGTGGCCACGAGGCCATAAGAGTTGATCATGAGGCCACTAGCAGTCATGTGAAGGAATAAAGAACTTTTGCCTGGAAAGCTGTCGAAAGTGCATCAGTGGGCTGGCAAGACAGCTCAAAAGCAAGTGGCTTCTCCACTAACCTCACTAGTATATATGGAGAGGGAGGGAAGATTGAGGGGATTCGAGAGCAGGCATATACAGCTACAAGTTAATGATAGCATTCGCAATTACTTAGAGAGTGAGAGAGTTACAGAGAGTTAATTGTAACTTTTGTCGTTCATTCAATAAGAGAATTACCTCGGCTTCCCGTGGACGTAGGCACTATTGCCGAACCACGTTAAATCCTTTGTGTCTTTGTGTTATTATCTGTGCCATCTATTCTGCCTGTGTTTTTACCGCTGAATCACTAAGATAGGCAGTGTGATCAGAAAATCACTCACACAATTTGGCGCCGTCTGTGGGAAAGAAAGACGAATAGATGGCCAGTAACGCACAAAACGAGAAGATCGGAGGCAACACACCCGCTGCGAGTGACAGGCCCATCGACCTTGACGTCGAAGGAAACAGCCACAATGACAAGAACCGTGGCCAGGGACACGGGGGAAAGAACGTCATCCATGAAGATGACACTTCGAAGAAGGCGGACCAAGGCAGATACTACGAAGAAGATAACCTCCAGGTATGGAGAGATAGATGTATACGAAGGGATGAGGAACTCAAGGACCTGGCAAATAAGTTGGCGGATCTCCAATCGGTCGTCAACTTCATGATGCACAGCAAGGTCATGCAGCCACCATACCCACTGCAGGATACTCCAAACCAAGCAGTTAAAGCTCGGAATGAAGGAAGGACAACAACTCCTGAAGCACCACAGCGCTCCAGGAACAAGGAGCATTCTCATCCGTGCTCCGGGAAGTCGGTAAGTCCAGAAAGGACGTATAATACAAAGGATCAGGAACCAAGGAACATCGGCATGTACAAAAGCAAGTTCTCTGCTTCGATACAACCCATGGAGAGAGATCAAAACGGGACACCACGAGGCCGAGAGCAGTGTGCCAAAGGGACTCAAATCGAAAGATAGCCGAGCTCCAGGAGGAGCAAAGAAGATTTGAGAAACTACCTGAAGCGGAGGGAGCAGAATGCTGAAGCCGAGGTCACCTCATTCGTCAAGCCGAGGACGCCATTCTCGGTAGAGCTGGACAAATTCGAAGCTCCGAAAAGGTTCAGCATGCCAAGGTTTCAAATCTATGACGGTAAGTCAGATCCTAACTTCCATGTTGGATTATTTTTAAACTCAATGGCATTATACAGTGGAAATGAGCCTTTGCTCTGCAAAGTATTCCCATCGTCCTTTGGAGAAATTGCATCGGATTGGTTCCACAAGTTACCGAAGGGAAGCGTGAAGACATGGGAAGGACTGGCCGAAATGTTTGTGGCCAGGTTCGTGACAAACAAGCTACAGCCATTGAGGGTGGACGCACTAATGGCTTTGCAGATCAGCAAGGATGAAGGCCTTAGGTCCTATGCAAAAAGATATTACGAGGTGTTCAACCGAATACCCGAATGCAACCAGGAGGTAGCGGTCGTATCTTTCAAGAACGGCCTAAAAGAAGATTGTTCACTTCGGAAATCTTTGGCGAAAACATTGCCGAAGAACATGGAGGAACTCATGGCAAGGATCGAAAAATACGCCAGAGCCGAAGAAGATACATCGGCATCAAAGCAAGTCAAACAGGAGCAAGGGAACACCTCGCCGAAGCGAAGCCGAAGTAACAACGGACTCAGCAAGACAGAGGTAGAGCTGAGGGCTAAACAAGCAGTAATAACGTGTTCCGAATTCCAATTCAGAAGGTCCTAGGAAAATTCGGGGCGAACCCTATTTCAGAACCGGCAAGGCAACCCGGGGAGTTTATGGGACGAAACGCGGACAGACATTGCTCATACCACGATGAAAACGGACATACAACACAAGGTTGCAGAGCCCTCAAAGCCCACTTGGAAGATTTGGTGAGGCAAGGCCACTTAAGAGACCTTGTTGATGAAGCCAGAACAAGGGAAGAGCAGACCAGACTGCCTCAGGCTGAAGCGGCCCACCACCACCGCAACCCCGGGCAGAAAGACCTCGGGTGGTAAATGTGATTCATTCCAAGGTGAATGAAAATGACGTTCGGGGAGAAACCCAACGAGTAAAACATCTGCAGTATGTGAACCAGGTCGGACTGAAAAGACCTCGGCCAGAAGATTGCCAAGGTCCGATGATAACCTTCACCGAGGCCGACCTAGAGATGGTCCAACATCCACATAATGATGCCTTGGTAGTATCCCTCCAGGTTGGGAAGTGCCAAGTAAAACGCATCCTGATAGATCAAGGCAGCTCATGCAACATCATGTACGTTAGATGTTACAAGGAGCTGGACCTTCACCCTGATGACCTGGAGCATTCAGACGGCCCGATGGTCGGCTTCAACGGAACGCCGACATGGCCCCTTGGTGCCACAACCTTGGACGTACAAGCAGGCACAAAGATGATCAAGACTGAGTTCATTGTGATTGATACTCCATCGCCGTACAACATCATCATAGGCAGGCCGTGGTTGCATGTAATGGGGGCAGTCCCCTCAACATTGCACCAACTACTGCGCTTCCCCACAGAACATGGGATTGAAGAAATCCGAGGAGATCAACTGCAGGCAAAGAATTGCTCCATGGCAGCAATGAAAACTACCTGCAATATTCAAGAACCAGCCAAGACCGAGATTGAAGTTGAGGACATAGAAGTCCTAGAGGATGTCGGCAAGGAGCCGGCCGAGAAGAGTGAGGAATCACTGAAGAAAATCTTCGTTAAAAAAGGCGATGAAGAACGCTTCTTTCTTCTCGCTCAGGTCTATCCGAGGAAGAGGAAAGAGAACTAGAGGCATTTTTAGAGCAAACATAGAAGTGTTTGCCTGGACACCTTATGAAATGCCTGGCATTGACCCCGAGGTCACGTGTCACAGACTGAATGTCGACAGGTCGGCTAAACCAGTGGTGCAGCGAGCCAGGAGGCCGACGATGGTACACGTCGACGCAGTGGAAGAAGAGGTTGACAAACTTCTAGAGGCCAGGGCCATCAGAGAAGTTAATTACCCGACATGGTTATCAAACACTGTGGTGGTGAAGAAGAAAAATGGCAAATGGAGGGTTTGCGTAGACTTTACAAGCTTAAATAAAGCCTGCCCCAAAGACAGCTTCCCTCTACCAAAAATTGACCAGCTGGTGGATGCTACATCGGGACATGGAAGGATGAGCTTCCTAGACGCTTACAGGGGATACCACCAGATAGCCATGTACCCACCAGATGAGGAGAAAACAGCATTCATCACCCCAAAAGGCCTGTACTGTTACAGGGTGATGCCTTTTGGACTAAAAAATGCAGGAGCAACCTATCAAAGGCTGGTAACCAAGATGTTCAAGCACAAGATAGGCCAAACAGTGGAGGTCTACATCGACGACATGGTTGTAAAGACCAAGGAGCCAAAAAATCATCTTGCAGACCTAGCCGAGGTATTTGACATACTCAAAACATATCGGCTCCGACTAAATGCATCAAAGTGCGCATTTGGGGTTGGATCTGGAAATTCCTAGGGTACCTGGTAACCAGAAGGGGAATAGAAGCCAGCCCAGATCAGATCAAGGCCATCCTAGATCTACAGAGCCCCACCTCGGCAAAACAGGTTCAAATGCTCACTGGCAGGGCCGCAGCCCTAAACAGGTTCATAAGCCGGAGTTCAGACAAGTGTAAACCCTTCTTCAACTTGGTAAAGAAGACTGCAGACTTCCTGTGGACCGAGGAATGTGAGGAAGCTTTGGCCGATCTAAAGAAGTATCTGACCACGGCTCCAATCCTCTCAACGCCGGTGCCCGAGGAGGAATTGTTTTTGTACCTGGCTGTGTCCGAACATGCTGTGAGTGCAGTACTAATCCGAGAAGAGAAGGGAGACCAGAAGGCCGTCTACTATGTAAGTAAGACCTTAGCCAGTGCTGAAACAAGGTACTTGCCACTAGAGAAATTAATGCTGGCCTAGTCATGGCCTCAAAGAAATTGAACCACTACTTCCAAGCACACAAGATTCTGGTGCTAACAGAACACCCATTAAATCCCTGTTACAACAAGGAGACTTGACAGGAAGAATCGCAAGGTGGGCAGTAGCCCTGGGCCAGTATGACTTGGAATTCAGGCCCAGAACAGCAATCAAGGGCCAAGTTTTGGCCGACTTTGTGGCAGAATTCACGCCGGAATCCATCGAACGTCGGCCTCTGATGAGCCGAGATGAACAAAGTTCTAGCAGGCAAGAAGAATCCCAGCCGACAGCGAAAGAACAAAGGAAGGAGAAGCTCAGACCCTGCAGCATTTACATCGGCGACTCATTCAGACTCTTTGTCGATGGAAGTTCAAACCGACGAGGAGCGGGGGCAGGAGTACTGCTGATATCCCAGATGGAGAAATAATAGAACAATCCATCCGTTTGGGGTTCAAGGCCTCAAACAATGAGGCTGAATACGAGGCATTGATTGCAGGACTAAAACTGGCAGCAGCAGCTGAAGCCGATGAGGTAATAGTTTTTTGTGATTCACAATTAATTGTTAACCAGTCAACAGGAGAATTTGCAGCCAGGGACGAGAGAATGTCGGCATATGCAAAAGAGGTCATCAGATTAGCCGAGCTATTTCAGAACTGCCGACTTCTTCAAGTTTGCCGAGATGATAACAGCCACGCCGACGCGTTGGCCAATCTGGCGAGTTCAATGCAGACTGGAAAGACGAGAACAATTATGATCGACTACATGTCGGGCCCGAGCATAGAACCACGGCACGCGAAGCAAGAAGCAATGTGTGTGGACATGGGGCCGAGCTGGATGGATGCAATTGTTACATTCCTGAAAGAGGGAAAATTGCCCGAAGACCGCAAGGAGGCACACAAAGTCAGGTTGAAGTCGGCAAGATTTTGCCTAACTGCAGAGGGACATCTCTACAGAAGGTCTTTCACTGGACCCCTATTAAGGTGCGTACACCCTTTCCAAGTTGAAGATTTTTTGTATGAAATTCATGAAGGGATTTGTGGAAGCCACACTGGGGGCAGATCGATAGCCCATAGGGCCATTACCCAGGGGTATTGGTGGCCATATATGCAAAAGGATGCCGAAGCATATGTGAAGAAGTGCGAACCCTGTCAACGGTTTGCACCTTTGATTCATCAGCCAGCTGCCGACCTGAATCCAGTATCCAGCCCCTGGCCGTTTGCCCAGTGGGGCATGGATCTGGTCGGACAACTTCCCCAAGCAACTGGGCAGAGGAAATACTTGTTGGTGGCAACGGATTACTTTACAAAGTGGATAGAGGCAGAGCCTCTAGCTAAGATCCGAGATGTGGACGTCAAGAATTTCATATGGAAGAACATCATCACCAGATTTGGCATTCCCAGAGCCATTGTAGCCGACAACGGAACGCAGTTCGACAGCAAGCTGATCAAGAACTTCTGTGCGAAATTCAAGATCAAGAATTACTTTTCAACACCAAGCTTCCCTCAAAGCAACGGACAAGCAGAAGCTTCCAACAAAGTAATTCTGGATGGAATAAAGAAGAGGTTGCAGGCAGCAAAGGGGAAGTGGGTAGATGAATTACCCAACGTGCTTTGGGCATATCGGACCACGCCGAGAAGATCCACAGGGGAATCTCCCTTTGCCATGGCCTATGGCACAGAAGCAGTCATTCCACTGGAGGTCGGCATCCCAGGGATCCGAACCCAGGGAGTTGAAAATGGGACTAATGATGTACTCTTAGCCCGAGATCTGGATCTTTTGGAAGAACGAAGAGAGAAGGCTGCAATTCAGCTTGCAGTATACCAGCAACAGCTTGCCAGGGCTTACAATAAGAAGGTCAACCCACGAGATTTTCAAGTCGGCGACCTAGTCTTGAGAAAAGTGGTCGGCAACAAGAAAGATCCCAGGGAGGGCAAGCTCGGCCCAAACTGGGAAGGGCCTTACAGAATTACCTCGGTGTTAGGTAACGGAGCATATCGGCTTGAAGACAATGAAGGCAAAGCACTGCCAAGACCCTGGAACACTTGCAACTTGAAATTTTTCTATCATTGAGAGATCCTTATTCTTGGCCGATGCCATATGATTGGTAGAGATGCTGGAAGACATGGTAAATGAGAACCCAAGTGGAACTCAGGTTCACATTGGGGGCAGAGGAGATACAAAGCCTACCACTTGTTGAAATTTGTAGCAATTTACAAGTTGGTTTGGCCGAATAACAAAGCCTACCACATAATAGATGGTCTGGCCGAATAACAAAGCCTACCACTTGTTGAAATTTGTAGCAATTTACAAGTTGGTCTGGCCGAATAACAAAGCCTACCACTTGTTGAAATTTGTAGCAATTTACAAGTTGGTCTGGCCGAATAACAAAGTCTACACTTGTTGAAATTTGTAGCAATTTACAAGTTGGTGTGACCGAATACAAAGCTTAGCTTCGCTTGTTGAAATTTGTAGCAATTTACAAGTTGAAGTTGAGCCGAGAAGATTCCTTAGCTTCGCTTGTTGAAATTTGTAGCAATTTACAAGTTGAAGTTGAGCCGAGAAGATTCTTAGCTTCGCTTGTTGAAATTTGTAGCAATTTACAAGTTGAAGTACAGCGGACATCAATTTACAGCAATCTACAAATTGGTCAGGCCGATTAAAAAGGTTGGCTTCGCTTGTTGAAATTTGTAGCAATTTACAAGTTGAAGTTAAGCCGAGATGGCTCCCTGGCTTCGCTTGTTGAAATTTGTAGCAATTTACAAGTTGGAGTCAAGCCGAGATATTTGTTTCTCTTCACTTGTTGAAATTTGTAGCAATTTACAAGTCGAAGGGAAGCCGATGTTACGGTATACAGTCTTATAGCAATCTGCTGGTTGGACATACCAATGACAATGTTCAAACACTTGTTGAAATTTGCAGCAATTTACAAGTTGAAGCTAAGTATATTATTCAATCCTTGTTAAAATTTGTAGCAATTTACAAGTAGATTGCTGTTTAAACCTTGATTATAATCTGAGGATAGTTTGCTGTATATAATGGTCCTTGTTGAAATTTGCAGCAATTTGCAAGTAGGTTGGACTGATATAACAGGTTGAAGTTTAGCCGACATGTTACCATCTGTTGGAATTTTGTTGCAATTACAAGTGGGGGAAACTGAGATTATTGTTTGAACGCTCATTGAAACATGGGAAAAGTTTGCAAAAGTTAACATTGAAATGTATATGTTTTATACTTGTTGAAATTTATGAAAAGATTGCAGGTTAGTATCTTGCCGAAGTAAAACTTGCAGGTGTTATGCCCGAGGTATGTAACCCCGAGAAGATTACACAAAGAAAGAATTGTGTACAACATGCAGAATATTCTAAGTATAAAACTACACAGAAGCAATAAAGAAGAATCAAAAGACTATAACATTCAGAAAGAAGCAGTTGCATATAAGGTAGGCACTATGGCCAAGCAAATTGTTCACAAGCAGCAGAGAGGCACATCGGCCACAAAAGAGCATACATTGTTTGAAAGAAAGGACAAAAAACAACAAAGTACAAAGAGGAAAAACAAAAGACATTCAAGTTGCTTCAGCTTCAGGAGTTGGTTGGGCTGAGACATCGGAGGGCTCTTGAAGAATAACATCAACACCGTCTTCTGCCACAACCTCAGTCTGCCCTTCCACCACAACTTCAGCTTCTTTATTCTCTGAAACCTCGGCCCGTTTGTCAGCTGCAACTTCGGCATCAATCTCAGCCAGAGTTTTCTCCACACTTCTGTCAGCCAACAGAAGATCAGATGATAAATGGGCAGGGCCAGTTTCCTTGGGCACCTTTTCTACCTCCTCATCCTCCTCTTGGGTTAAATCCATTATTTGGTCGGCCTGAGGAGGAGACTTGGTTTCAATGGCTTCCTTGGGTTTCCTGACCAATGCTTCATCTTCACCTTCACCTTCCTCTTCAGCCTCGGCTTCAGAATTATCTTCTTCAGCTTGGCTTGGAGATGGAGGAAGAGGACAAGGAAGACGCATGGCCTTGGTCTTGCGCTATGGCGAGTCGACTGGAAGATCAAGCTTTTTGGCCAAAGCATTCCAACCTAGGGAATATCCCTTGTTGCACGCCTGCTTGACCTGAAGCATATAGTCTTCAGCGACGTCGGCCATGCCTTCATTGTAGGCGGCATCAACTTCAGCTTTCTTGGTGGCCAAGGTTTCTTGCAACTCTTTTTCGGCCTTTCTCCTCGGCTTCCTTCTGCTGAGACAAAGCGACTGTCTTAATAGCTTCAGCAGCTTCAGTTTTTTCTTCGGCTATTTGTTTTTGCTTAGTAGCCTCCTCGGCCTGATCCTCCAATTTCTTCATCTTAAGCTGGAGGGCCCTGTTTTGTTTATGGATAAGGGCAAACTCCTTCTCCATGTCGGCTAACTTCTTTGCTGTTTCAAAGGCCTGCATGGAGAAGGAATGTGCGTGTTGGATGGCCTGGAAGAACACAAGGCAAAAATTATTATAAAATTTCAAAATTTTATAAGAATGAAAGACAAATTATCAAATTCAAAGACTTACTTGGACTGAACGCTGCATCATGAGGGCGTAATTCTCATAGCCACTCATCTTGGCGTTACGCTCAAGGTCGCCCTCAAGAAGGACAGCAGTGCTGAGTGCCACGCCGACGTGGACATTGGCTGCACTTTCGTTGATGTAGACGGGCCTGTCCTCAAGTGTTACCTTGGGCTCCCAAGGAATTTTGGGAATATTGGATCCCGAAGTTGAGGCAGGCGTAGACCTCGGCTTCTTTTGCTGAGTGGCCCCTGATGGCTGGGCTTCAGCAGGTCTCTTTGCGGGAGCAGAAGTGATCTTCTCGGCCAGTTTGGAGATTGGCAGGGCATCTTCAGCCTCTGCATCAGCCTCAGCACACTTGGCCTTTGGTTGGGCCTTTTTGACTCTCTTTGGCTTCGTTGGTGGCGGAGGTTGAGCTAGTTCAGCTTCCATGTCATCTGGAAGATTGGCCAACAGATCACGCACTACTTTCTTTGGACGTTGCATCTTGGCGGTTTTGACAATTCTTCGTCGGCGTTTCTTCTCTGTCGCTGGAGCGGAGGTTGAGGGTTGATCTGTTGGCTCAGATGTAGAGGCAGTCTGTTCTGTAGAAGCAGTTGATGGAGAAGTGCTCTTCTTCTTCTTCTTCTTTGGAACGTCGGCCAATTTGGACTTGTATGTTGGAATAAAGTTCAGCAGGAGCGGGGCCTTGCGCTTCTCGAGAGGAAGATCCAAGAGCTTCTTCAGGCCTTTCCCAGGATAATAGGACTGGCGAAAGTTCTTGTGAGGCTGGCGAATGTCTGCAACAAGAAACACAAGATCAGAAACAGATAAATTTATGAAAAAATCCTTGAAGAAAATAACAGCTAAGCAGTTAATGATGGGTTCTTACCCTTGCCCTCCCTGACCGTTCGAGGTAGAGGGAAGAGGTGAACTTCTTCATCTGGGCCAAATTCCCAGTTCCCAGATGCGATGAGGTAATCATCTCCAGCCCCTTTGTTGGAGTCTGGGAGGTCGGCTACGATCTTAAAGGCGGTGGACCTCGGCTTAAGGTAGTAGACATAACCTTTTTCTTTAAGGTTCAAGGGACACATGGTATAGCAATACTGGATGTCGGCCAGAGTGATTCTAACACTCTCCTGCTGAGCTAAGGCTATTACACCATTAAGTGTTCTATAGGCGTTTATGGAGAGTTGCATGGGATTTAAGGAGTAGTAATGAAGGACTTCACGGAAGAGGGGATTAAGTGGGAGCCGAAGTCCACACTGGACAAAGGCTACAACAGGAAAAGGCATGGTATTATCCTCGGGCATAATGGAGTCTTTTTTCCCAGCTAGTCTGAGATGGACATCGTCTGGAATGGAGAACTCTTGCCTAAAGTTTTGTAGCTTGGTTGGGGTATCAACCCTATCTCTCCAAACACCCATGGTTTTTGGTATACAGGAACTTAACTACAGAAACAGAATGTTCCTAAAAGGGTTCTAAGGACCTCGGCTTAAACCTAGGTACAAATTGTTTCAATTTTTCCTAAGGACCGATGGTTCTACAGCAAATCCCAAGCCTAAATCTACGAAGAATGAGTATGAAGGGCAGACAATCTGGAAAACAGAAAAGCAAAAATGAAGTCTCAGAGTCAAAAAAGGGCGAAAGGCCGGGAACAAGAAATGAAACGGCGCAAGTGTTCACATGCGAAATCAAGAAATGATTCACAAATTAAAAGACAAGCAAAACAGTAGAAGCAAGAAATAACTGAGAAGAGAAGGGAACGGTGGCTTACCAGAAAAAGGTGAGGCCGGAATGAGCTTCAGCGAGGTCAGACGATGGACACAGCAGAGGCGAGAGCTTCACAAAAATAGCAGGTGAAGGCAGTTGCAGAGCTTCGAGCAAGAACAATGGAGGATTCGAAGAAGGAAAAGCTTTGGAGAGAGAAAAAACAGAGTATTCGGAATGCAAAAGTGAAAGGAGAGAGAAAGAGGCAAATGTTTTGTCAAAATTTGAAAAGGCGGCAAAACAGCAATAATTACGCCTAGGGCAACGCAGGCGTCGGACGGCGCAGCAGAGGAAAGACGGTTTGTGGGCGCGTCACCAGCACGGGCCACTAAGGATAAAACACGTCGTTGGAACAGTTGTAAAACGGTGCATGACAGCTCATGCGCGTATGGGAGTCGATTTGAATTTGAAGAAGATATGTCGGCCTGAAGTAAATGATCTCGGCTAGAAGTTTTGAAGCCGATGTATGAGAAAGAAAGTTCGATGTAAGTTCCATCACCTCAGTATGCCGAGATAATAGAACTTAGGGGGCAGTTGTGGGGATGTATTTTCTAAGTCTCAACACGTGGCAAGATGATGCCAACGTGTCAGCCGAGGTATATACGAGCCACAGTGAGTATTGCCAAGGTTCTTTACTAAATGCCGAGGTTATTTCCGAATACATCCTAATTTGGGATAAAAGGCCTACAACCTCGGATTAACATGCAAAGGCCGAGATACCCGCGGAGGATTAGAGCCGAGGTTACTGTTAAGTCGACCATACCAGCCAATATAAAATATTAGCTAGGTTAGGTGGATGTCCAACTTTGTGGAGAAAGCCATCATTTCACCAACAAAGTGGCCACGAGGCCATAAGAGTTGATCATGAGGCCACTAGCAGTCATGTGAAGGAATAAAGAACTTTTGCCTGGAAAGCTGTCGAAAGTGCATCAGTGGGCTGGCAAGACAGCTCAAAAGCAAGTGGCTTCTCCACTAACCTCACTAGTATATATATGGAGAGGGAGGGAAGATTGAGGGGATTCGAGAGCAGGCATATACAGCTACAAGTTAATGATAGCATTCGCAATTACTTAGAGAGTGAGAGAGTTACAGAGAGTTAATTGTAACTTTTGTCGTTCATTCAATAAGAGAATTACCTCGGCTTCCCGTGGACGTATGCACTATTGCCGAACCACGTTAAATCCTTTGTGTCTTTGTGTTATTATCTGTGCCATCTATTCTGCCTGTGTTTTTACCGCTGAATCACTAAGATAGGCAGTGTGATCAGAAAATCACTCACACAGGAATTATAATTTATTAGGGTTAGGCTTGGATTGATCATATAGACCTGATGTTTGGGCCGGAAGAACTTAGACAGATACAAAGTCCCTTCTTAGATAGTGTGAGTCTGGCCTGGCCGGTGAATAACTACCCCTAATTTCTACACAGATGGTTCAGCCCATACTTTTTTAATGCACAAAGTATGATCAAAATATATGTTATTATAGATATATCTATGATCCGGTCATATTTTGTATAAATCATAATTTAATGGGTCTAATTGACACTACTTATATATTATTCAATAATATACGATCTATAATTATTTGATCTATGTAGACCCACTTATATAAAATTTTAAACAAATAAGTGTACCAGGAAAATAAAACACATGAAATTAAAAGGGGATATCAAATAATTGGTAAACTAAAAAAATAATTGTAAATTAATATTAATATAATATAAGCGAGAACTATGTTATTTTTGCACCATTTTCACTTTCATTGGGCATATGTCTTACTTATCCTCCATTAATTTATCATTATTTTCCCTATTTTCAATTTATCATACGGCACTGCTACGTAGCTCGAAAATCACGGTTCGAATGGCTCAAAAATAATCTCTTACCGGTAAGAGATTATTTTCATAGGCAAAAAAATAATCTCTTACCGGTAAGAGATTATTTTCGAGCCATTCCCGTGCACACGTTTTCGAGCTACGAGGAATTTCCCTTTATCATATTCCCTGAAATTAAAATTGAAAAATTTTCATACCTGAGATAACTCCCACAACATAATAAGGTTTCACTGCATCGACGCCCATAATAACTAATTCCCCACTTCCGGGCGCTTTCTGTATACAAGAATTTGGATTGTTTTTCTTAAATTAAGATCAAAGTGTATATATATAGATATTTGTAATTTTGAATACATTAAAAAACTTAACCTTTGGATGGCTTGTAAAAGGTCGGCACCAAGCTCCACAAAGATTCCAATCATGAAAAGTTGAAAGAGAAAAAATGTCGATTTCTTGAGCCAAATAGTTCTCGGCAATAGAGTAATACTTGCCCCCATGCTCAAAAACATTTGTGTTGCTAATGATTTTATTTACATCTCCAAATCTAAACTGCAAAATAATAATAATAATAATAATAATAATAATAATAATAATAATAATAATAATAAAGCTGAGACAACAAGCTGTCAGTGCTACTCTCAAATATAGGATTGGCCCAATCCTCTCTATGACTTAGAATTGAATTTTAATAGGATGTTGTTTTAATAGGAAGAGTCACGACGAGAAGGTACGGAGGGATTTGGGTAGTTGTTTTTAACATTAAGGATTGTTTTGAAAATTTGATTAAAAATTGATTTTTTGTTATTTTTTAAAAAAATGTGTAAAAAATAAAAAAGTAATGTGACTAAAAAAAGTCAAAAAAACTGGCTTTTAACCAATTTGCCAGAATGGCCGTAAGTCGTTTAGACTGGTAAGGAAAGTTTGAGTAGATCAAGGTATAGTTTGATTAACAGAATTAATAGTAAAATGATTAAGGATAAATGACGTCAATGGTTCCTAATTAGTTATTTTGAGGAAAAATAATTACTGAATTTGTTGAGTAAAATTCATTGAGTTTAGTAAATTTATAATTTTACTCTAAAAACTATGACACATGCCACTTATATGTATATTTTTCATTAAAAATGATAAGAGTTATAATTAATTGGATTAAATTGAAACAAATTATAAATTTACGGTCAAATTCGAACCAATTAAAATTACAATAACCAAAATGGCACAAAGACCAAAGTACAGTGACTACTATTGCAATTTGCTTGATTATTAACAATTCTATGAATTAGTGTAAGATTAGTTATCTAATTAAATTAATGAGATAACTAATTATTATGTATTTATTTTATTATTTTTCTTTCATACTTGAAATTATGATTCTTAACTCCTCTCAATATTAAAAATTTGTCATTTTTGTCGGATTAAATATTTGCCGTACATATAATTCGTTTAATAAAATTTGCAATAAAATATAAGATTATTGTGAGTTTATAAACTAATAATTCCTACCCTATATTATAATCTTACTTATCAAATATGCCCTAAGAGATTGGGGGTAGTAACGGCAAGTGGGGAGGGGTTGGGTAGCGAAGGGGATGAGGATGGTAGGGGCTGGGGAGGGTCAGAATGGTGTTTAGGATGGTAGGGAGAGTTGGGCCACGATAATTTGATTCATTAATTTTTTTAGTGGTGGTGCGTAAAACATCATTATAAAAAAAAATCAAAAAAAAAAAAGAAAAAAAAAAAAAAAGAAAAAAAAGAAGATTAACGGTCTATTTTCCACGTAAATAGTATGTTTTACAATTATATTTGTTATTTATTTTTACAAACACATATGTGATAAATCATGTGACTGTAATTATTATAATTATTGAAACAATATAATTTGTTTTCTGAAGAACTATCCACTGAGTTGCAAACAATAAACGGATTTAATCATTAAAATATATTTCATTGGTGGACTTACGGATTTAGACTAGACGAGACAAGTTCAACTATTTTTTTAAAGGGTCTCTTCACTTCACATAGTAGACTAGAACGTACTATTAGATCTTTGGGACTTATCACAGGTCTCGTTTTGATGATTCAAACCATTCAATGTGTAGAGCTCGTCGAATACTTTACGTCTGCAAAAAATCACTTTGATCGAAACACATTTTTGTCAATGGTAAATATGATTTGAAAAATATATTGTTAACAAAAATATGTTTCGATCAAGTGGTTACTGATATCCGATCAATGTGAATTTTTGAAAACATAAAATACTCAACGAGATCTATATATTGAACGGTTCGGATCATCGAAACAAGACCTATGGTGAGCTCTATGAACCCAACAGTACGCTCTAATTTACTATGTGGACTAAATCTTAGGAGAAGTTACTATAATTTAGTTGTAGTTTAATATAGAAGAAGAAATTACGGACCCCATTTAGCAGAAAAGCAGCTAAAATAGCAGGTGAATCTCCTTCCAAAGCTGGAAGATAAGATGGTTTGTTCCTTTGCTTCTCCATGTGAATGTCTGTGGCTCCACAAATATATTGTTGTATGAAAAGCTCCAATTTCCATTGGTGTCTTTAGTGAAATACGAGGCATGAAGCATTCCTTCTCCTTCTATCCACACATGGTTTGATCTTCCAAACACAGAAATTGCTGATTTTAAACCCCCCCCCCCCCACAGTGGATTTGCACCTGTATTTGTAAGTTTACACCACAAATTTAAGCTTCTTTCAGTAACTATCCAACACATCCTCAGTTTATAACTTCCAAGTTCCAAAAAGGGAATTGAACTGCACGATCTAGTCCGGTTACCTTGAGCCGAGAAGGGGTACTGCTGTGCCATAAGACACAACAGTTACTTACTGCCCCTTCTGTGGGTGGTCTTTCCGAGTGTTTTTCGATAATTTGAACCGTTCATATTGTAAGGTTCGTCAAGAATATTATTCATATAAAAAATCAATTTAATCGGTTATTCATAACCTTATGATTAGATCCTAATTGTTCTTAAAAATTTATGAAAGTTATCTTAACCGTTAATTTTTATAGAAACAAATGTGCTTTGGTTACTGGGCTACAGATATCTAATCAATTTGATTTTTTGTATGGATGATCTACTCGATGAACCCTACAATATGAACGATTCAGATCATTGAAAAACACTCGGGACAATTTTCCACAAAAGGCACAACAGTAACTATTGTGCCTTAAGGCACAATAGTACCCTTCTCCACTTGAGCCTATTTTGGACCTATCTCCATAATTTTAGTATATCAATTTGTAGGACCCGTTGAGTCGATTATACTTGCCAAAAATCAAGTTGGTTGGACAGTGAGTCACATGATCAAATCACAATTATTTAAAAAATAATTAATGGGCACCATAATTTTTATTCTAGCTGGTCTTTTTTCTTTTCTTTTTTTTTTTTTCCCTCTATTTTGCATACAAATGAGATCCAATCAACCTAATTTTTGATATCCATGATATACTCAAAAAATATTAGAAAATGAATAGTTTCAATCATCAAGATGGACCCATGGTGGGTTCCATAAAGCAAACTGGACAATTAAAATTTAAAAAATAATATTCTGAAACTTGGATGATTGGCTAAAAAAAATAATAGATCGATAGTTATTGGTTGAATTCTCGAGTAAATAATTAAACTTCGTAAAATATATTAAAATTTATATTTAAATAAAATATATAGATATTAAAATATGTTTATTTAAATTGTTTTATATTTTAAAATATGTATATGTTTACATAACTATGTTTATTTATTTTATTTTTTAAACACTAATTATATTTAGTGTTTGAAAGAAAATGCACCAAACATAAAAATGTCACCGTGATAGTACTGTTATATTAGGGGTGGCCATGGGTTGGGGATGAGTTAAGATTTTGTATCCATTTAATTTTTGAGCTAAGCTTGAGATAAAGACTTTTAGTCCAGTTCGGTCCGGTCTGTCTATTTATAAAATATTAATTTTACTTTTTATATTATTGAATTATAAAAACACAAGAATATATATATATATATATATATATATAAACTTCATTTCTTAATATAAAAAATTTATTTAAATGATCATATTTATTTGTGAATTGAATTTTGTTAATGTTGTAAATTTAAATAATTATTAAAAAAATTTAAATAATTTAATACTCCATCAAAAAAAAAATTAATAACCCATATTTATTTGGTTAAGTGAACAGATTTGGAATTTAAAATTTTCTTTTAGGAACGGGCTTGGGTTAATTCGATTAGGCCTGATGTTTGGTCGGTTTGAATTTGGAACGACACGTACACTCTTACTAAATTGTGCAAGCCTGGTCTAAACCTAGCCCAGTCCCATTTTAATCCACCCTTATGTTATATATAAGTAATCTTTAAGCAAAACCAAAACCAAAACCAAATCAAAGATAATTTATTTTTTTATTTTTTTATTTTTTTCCTTTCCATTTAAAGTAGGATGCATTTTATGGGGCAACATATTTCTATAGAGAAAAATGTTAGATGAATTAATAATTTTTTAAATTAATGTAACAAATAATAATGAAATTTTAGATTCTGAAATATAATTTATTTTAATAATATGATAAGTTCTATGTCAACAAATAAAATAAAAATTATAAGATTTTTTAGTTTGTATAATATTATTCTTCTCTGTAATACACATGTCAAATTGAGTTCTACCATATCTCATAGCCAATTATGGTGTGTCTGGGATTGATTTTTTTTTTAATAATGTTTTGTTCTGTATTTAATGGTTTTTTAATTTTTAAAAAGATTTACATTATTAGGTTCTTCTCAAATAGATGGACTAATAAAGTATTAAAAAAATGATTAAAAAAAAAAAGAGAGAGAAAAAAAAAAGTCCATAAAAAAAAAATTTTAAAAAACTAAACTTAAAAATGTTACCTTTATTAGTTTTTTTTTTTTTTTTTTAATTTTAATTTACTTTTCAGATTGTTTTACATTAGAACAACCTAAAAGGTCAAAAAAAGTTTGACACAATTTTAAAAATAAAATAAAATAATATGACTCCTTTAACCTCATCTCAAGCTCACTATTAGAAAAAGTTTTACTTAGGTCTTTTATCATATTTAACATCGTTCTCGTTGCCCAATTTTATTTTTTTTAATAAAAGGTCATAGGAGCAATGTTATGTGCTTCCTCGCTTGGCATAAAAAGTTGGGGGTTTTTAGTTAAAATAATCACAAACAGATAAAATAAATTAAAATATTAATAAAATAAAATGACACATCCAAATCATAATTATTTCATTTTTTCTCTCACAAAAGTAAAAAATGTCAAAAAGTCCAACTCAAACAAGGCTTTTTAGTCCCATACTAAAATAGTTAAAAAGTCAACCCACATACCAAATAAAGCTGCCTAAATATAAACTTTGTTCAGTTCCATATGACTTATCATGGGTTTCGTTTTGAAAATCTGAACTAATTCATTTCGTAGAATTTGTATTTATATTATAAATGAAAAAATTAAATAATAATTGTTGTCTTTTTAAAAATTAAATTGATCAATAGGCCCACCACAAATGCCACTTTGATGATCCAATTTATTAACTTTAGGTTTTATGAGTAGATCATTTATAAAAACAAATTTAGATTCGTCACATAATCATAGCTACATAATTTAATCACATATCTCGAAAAATAATGAATAAATAAATTGATGATTTGTTTTCAAATGTCATTTATTTTTCAAGACAAATATGATAAAATAATATAGGTATAATCATTAAATCAATCTTTTTTTTTTTTTTTTTCTAAATAAGACCTAAAAATTTGACACATTGGATCATTAAAATATAATTCATGATGGGCTCATAGGCCAAAATTAGACAAGTCGTGTATAACGAAATCAAAGGGTTAATTATTAGAGGCCCTATTACAACTATCTATGCACTATTAAGTTTCACAAGTGCTTGTATAAACCAAAAAATCTTTAAAATTGACAATTAATAATTTTTTAAAAATCTATCGCTAAAAATTGATAAATAGTGATTTTTAAAAAAAAATTATCACTAAAAATGGCAGATTTTTTGTGATGATTTTCTATATTTATCGCTAAAAAATGATAATTAATGACAAATTTTTATGACAAATTTGTTAAATTATCGTTAAAAATTAACAATTATTAACACTTTTTATAAAAACACTACTAAAAAATAAAATAAAATAAAATAAAATTTTATAATAATAATTAAAAATAAATAAGACTTTTTAATGCACCAAAAAATTAAGAGAAATCATTGGTTCACTCTATTTTTCTTGTACCGTCCCATGCCCCACCCAAAGCAGGTTTACTCTACCTACCCTCCATGAGGAGGGTTTGGAGATAGGGACAAGTTTTTGCTCCGGATGAAAGAAAGTAAATAAATTAATATTCAATTACAAATCAACTAACATTTATTTTGACTTTTATTGTATTATGTGTAGAAAAAATAGAGATGAGATGTTGATTGATGTGACCCAAAAAAGATAAAAAGATGAAATAAGTGCACTTATTTTGTTTAGCCAAACTTACACTTTAAAATTAGGATAAATTATAAATTCAATTCTTGAAATTTATTTAAAATACAGATTGATTGAAAAAAATTATAAATATACTTTTTTCAAAAAATTTTATTTAATAGAAATAACTATAAAAAAAAAATTTCTAACTACTCTCTTATACAATGATAATAAAATTATCTGAATTATTAATTAAAAATAAATTTATAATATTATTAAAAATTATTAATTAATTTGATAATTTTTTAATAAAAAAGTCATTTGTTATAAATTTAGAAACTTCGAAAGACGAGAGGTAGTTTATTATGTGATTTTGTGCATGCTTGGTGCAACTTAAAAGCTGATTATTTCAACTTTCAGCTTAATTTAAGTTATTTTGATGTGTTTGGTTTAGCTTATAGCTTATAGCTTATAGCTTATAACTTTTTGGAAGTCAGAAATCAGCTTATTCTTTGAGTGGGGCAGGAGATGCTTAATTTATAAGTCAGAAATCAGCTTATGTTCATAGTTATAAGCTATAAGCTGTTTAGGCATAAGTTATAAGCACTTTCCCACAGCTCTACCAAACAGGGCCAACGTGTAAAATATAAGCAAGTCGATGTATTAATCCGAAAAAGAAATGTATAATAATATAAATAAAGTAAATTACACTAATCTTTTTAAAGTTCAAAAAAAAATGCAAGAAAAATTATAATTTTTGTATAATTATATCAATTCTTCTTTTACTAAGGTTAAAAAAATAAAATGTATAATTAATATATATATATATATATATAATATAAAATAGATGGCAAGATTATTTTTTTCATCTATATTTTTGGAAAAAAATTATAAAAAAAAAATCTCACGATTTAACCATTGTAACAAAATAAACTCAAAGTTTTTAATTTTTCTCAATTTAAATCCCATGCTTTTGATTTATTTTTAATGTCAACCATTGATTTATTTTCGTTAAGTAAAACTACTGGGAAAAAAAAAAGAAAAAAAGAAAAGAAAGTGTTTTAGTTATTAAATTCAAGGGTAAATTACAAATATATCTCTTGAGATTTGATTAAAATACGAATCGCCCCCTGTGATTCTGAAAATTACATTCCATCTCTTAAGATTTCTAATTTCATAACAAATTGTCTTTTTTATTAATAAATTATCAAGTCAATTAACAGTTTTTAATGATGTTAAAAATATGTTTCAATTAATAATATAGGTAATTATATTATTGTATAGGAGAGCAATTGTGAATTTCATTTTTTTTAATTAATTCTGTTAAATAAAAAATTCTAATAAAAGGGTATTTGTAATTTTTCAAACCACATGAGGCAATTTGTATTTTAAGCAAATCTCAGGGGGTGTATTTGTAATTTACCCTAAATTGAATAAAAAAAAATATTTTATACATTTTATGTATACTGCATTGAGTTTAGTAGCTAAAAATACTTTTCCCATCTGTTTTATTTGACGAAAATAGGTGAATAATTTAGATTGAAAATAAATTTAAAAAAATTATGATTTAAATTGACAAAATTGAAAACTGAATATTTTTTTTTTTTTTACCATGGTCAAATCTTGGATTTTTTTTTTAATAATTTCCGAATAAAAAAAAAAACTTACAATTTCCTAATAAAATTTTCATTTATATAACTAACAAATTCATAATGAAAAGAGCTAAATGTAATATTAATTTAAAGGATAAAGATTGGGAGCGCGAATTCGCCCCCCCCGAATCCCCCGAAATTTGCAATAGAGAAAGAGAGAGAGAAAGAGAAGAGAGGGGAGGCGCTCGTCGCTCGTCGCAGAGGAGCTCGGAGCCGTCGCCGATCGCCGCGCCTCCGCCCCGATCGTCGCAGCTCGGCCTCCGCCTCCGTCGCCGATCGCCGCGCCTCCGCCCCTAGTTCTCTAGTTCTTCTTCTTCTTCTTCTTCCTTCTTCTTCCTTCTCCCCTGGTTTATGCCCCCTCCTGTTCATCTTCTTCCCTCCTTTCTTCTCCTTCCTCTTCTTCTTCTTTCTTCCTTCTTCTTCGTCTGCTTCGTTTTTGATTCAACCAACAAAAAAAAAAAGAAGGAAAAAACGATGTCGTTTTGCCTTTAGGGGGATTCGGAGGGGACTAGTTTCGAGCTACCAATCACTACTCTAATTTAAATTTTAAGAAAGTAATGGTGATGCTAGACCAAAAACTTAAACCCACTTTCAAGAGAAGTTATTGGTGGGTAGTGGGCAACGCCATGTGGTGCTCCAATGGTGTTGTGATTGTTGGAGGAGATAGGGCTCACGAATTTATGTTGGATGATTAAAAAACATGAAGGGGCATGATCGATTGTGATTGGTGTGCGGCATGGTCACGGGGCGCTCCAAGACTAACCAATTATTTTTCCACTTTCAAACCCAATGATGTGACATTATTTTAGAATATCTAAAGCAACTCCCTTTCTCATATCTCTATTAATTATTAACTAATCATCTCACTTACACATTATTATGTCTAAAAAGTCGATTTAGAAAATAACTTACATATCATTTTTCCTAATCTTAAGCTTATTCTATGTTTTTTAAAATATCAGGAGAGAGGTCAGTGTAATTGACTGTAATAAATAATAAGTAATTAAAATGCATACCATTTCTTATGTAAACACCCTCTGGAAAATCTGCTGGAATTTCCCCTACAATACCTTCAATCTGCACAATGTGTCCTATCTCTTCTACTGGAAGAAAGTTTCTCTGTATTATGAAAACTTGAGCAAGTGAACATAATACACAAAACCGTGATATATTCAACATTTTATTCCAAATAAAAATCAGATAAAAAAACAACCTCATCTGCTTCTGGAATCTCAGGCCGTTTCGTTTGTGTGTGTGTGTGTGTGTGTGTGTGTGTGTGTGTGTGTGTTTTGGGAAAAACAACAAAAATAAGTTCAAAAACAAATCATTTGCGTATCAAATATAGGACAATTAGTTGAGGAGTTTCTCGAAATCTTTGAACAAAAATAATTTTTTTCATTATTGAGATAAACAATTATTTATTAAATATTTAAATTTAATTTTTTTTATATTTGGGGGACAAATTGATTTTTGGGATACTTTTTCATAAATCTCTTTTCACCTACTTATGTTTCATTTAGTCCACATTATTTTCTTATATTTCAATAAGTCTTATAAGTGACATAGTTACCAAAATACCCCTCATAATATTCACATTTACAGTGTGAATGTTCCATGATGTGAATGTTTATACCGTCAATGTGAATGTTCATACTATCAATGCAAATATTTACACTGTCAACGTGAACATTCACACGTTAACGTGAATATTCATATTGTAAATTATGAATGTTCACATTACCAAATTACTAACCGTTCAAAAAATATTTGTAAGGGTAGAAATGTCCATAAAATACTTTAAATATGAAAATTAAGATTTGGTAGATCAAATGTTCAAATAATAAGACTTATTGAAATACAATAATATCTTATGGACTAATTGAAATACAAACATTCAAAAAAGGATTTTCTAATAAATCTCCCTTGATTTTTAAGGTATAGTTTGGGGGATAAAATGGGTAGGTTTGGTTTGTGTTTCTGAAAAAAATTTCAGAAATTTTCTCTACAAACAAATTTCAGAAATTTTCTCTACCAAACAAATTTTCCCAAAAAAATTTCCCAAAACACACAAACCAAACAAATTTTCCAAACAAATCTCTCTCACACACACATCAAATCAATCACTTTTTCCAAAACTCTCTCTCAAAACAATTTTCCAAAACAAATTTTCCAAAAAACCAAACCAAACATGTTTTCGTACTTTTTATCTCTAAAACACATCTCTCAAACACAAACCAAACATACCCAATATAATTCCAAATGAACTTTGGTGCCATGTCAGCATATTCTGTCCAATTGTAGACGAAATATGATGGCATGAGTTAAATTGATCAATTTGTTGAAAGTCCAGGTACTAAATTAAAACAAATCGAAGTATGAAGGTCAAATTGAAAAACGCGTGATAGTTTGGAGGACAAAATGATATTTCCTCTTTAGTTAATTGCTATGGTCCGAATGTTGTCAGTGTCAGAGCCTTGCTCTGGAAGGAGCTCCTATTTTTGAAACCCATGTTTCCCTCTCCATGGATTATTGGTGGTGATTTTGATGAAGTATCTAAAATTGGTAACTCCAAAGGATGACTACGATCAAGTAGTGGCATGCATGATTTCATAATCTTCACAAATTTGAAGGAAATTTTCTTGGTCTAATAAACAAGTTACGGGCAAAGACTTCATCTGGTTCTGTAGGCTTCTCTATTGATGATTTCATTCTTCACATTCAAGAAGTGCGGCAGATCAAGCGGAAAAAGAGTCAGTATAGTTGTTTGATTTTAGTGTTTTGTCATCACCTTACTCTGTTCTTTGTTGTTCGGTTGATATCTTACTATCCTGACGCTGCGGTGGATTATTTTCAAAAAAATTTGTCAAAACAGTTTGCAAAAATAATTTGGCAAACAAGTTAAATGTAGTAGTCTTTTTGTTTTTTTGTTTTGTTGTTTTCAGTAATTGAAAACATAAGAGAAAACAAATTAACTATCAAACACTAAGGTTTTAAATAACAGTATCATAAGATGAATCAATATACGTATCAAAATCGGTTGATTTAAATGTGATTTAAAAAAAAATAAAAAAATTATCAACCACAAAACAGTTTTGTAACAATCAAACCGACCATACTGATTATGAAACTATACGCAATGTGAACTCAGTGATACGTATACGTATGTAATTTTCATTCTAATCAATATATCGGTATTAGAAGGGCAAACCTAAAAACCCAATACTCACTGATCCATGTTTAAAACCATGCTTATACCTGAGATGGGAGAACTGGTTGATCGACAAATTGAAAGATTGAATCGACGAAGGCATCCAATGTTCTGACGGTTGCACTCTTGATGGTTTTGGAAACATCAATCATCATTGGTATTTTCTTCAACTCTTGTATGAATGGCTGCACATATATACACCAACAGTATCAAAACCACATGAGTTTTCTTCTCTTTTTTTTTTTTTTTTCACTCGGAAAAAAGAAGTAATATTTTATAGATAGAGATAAAAACATTACCAGGGAACAAGGTTTTTTTTTTTTTTATCGGCAAAATAAAATTTATTGATGTGCAAAAAGAGTACAAGGGAACAAGGTTTGATAAACCACAAGAAAAAAAAAAAAAATGGAACATATACCTTGACAGAGGATAGTGAGGTCTTGAGCTCACCAATTCTGTGGGGAATTGGTTGCTTATGAACAGATCCTTTTACCTGAGGAGCTAAACATAATGTTGCCATCTCTATCTCTCTCTCTCTCTCTCTAGTTGTATGAGCAGTGGCCCTCCATGCACTATCTTCTCTTTATATAAGCAGAAAGAGGAATTATTTATTTATTTATTTTTGATAAATTACACTTTTTATTCATGTAGTTTGATCCAATTTTTATTTTGGTCCGTATTATTTCAAATTAAATAATCTAATCTCAACACTTTGAGTTTAATTTTAATTTAGTCTTTCCGTTCAAATTTAAATCTCTGTTAAGTTTGTCTACAGGTATACCTCAAGAGATTAATAAGTGTCAAAAACATTTAATTTTAACTTCTAACTTGAACTGAATAACCAAATTAAAACTAAATTTAAAGTGTGGAGATTAAATTGTTCATTTTGAAACAATAGTAATTAAAGTGAAATTTAAGTCAATATAAGAATTGAAAATGTAATTTACATTTATATTTTGTGATAATTACAAGAAAAGAAAGAGAGAGGAATTCTTTTTTATATAAAGTACTAGATTGTAAGCACCTCATTTAAAAGTTTAAGTTATTAGATTGATGGATAACTTTATTATTTGTATCATACCTTGAATATAATATCGAGGGATTGGCCTAATGATAAAGGTTTGGAGTCTGGAGGTGTTCTGCCTCTAATATCTCAAGTTCAAAATCTCCTAAGTGCAAATAATTTCTTGAGATTAGTCTATACATGGCTTTGCCTTAGTTTCAATTGAGACCCTCATAAGTGAACGGTGAAATTGATCCTTTGAATTAACAGTTGAAAAGGTAAATGAGAAAAATAAATGGCCATATATATATATATATATATATATTCTATAGCAAACAGAAGCATATAAAAATCATAATGGTGTTCACGATAAAGGATCGGCTAAAAAAATAAGATTTTATTGATTATAAAACGAAGAAAGATTATACATCAATAAACCTATTGGTGAGATATTGCATGATAGCACATAATAATGGGAGTCAACTTAGCACGCATTGCGGTGTATTGACAATGATTAGAGTATTGCCCTTGCCTTTTGAGTTGTATTTTTTCGTCTATTACTAAATTTCATTTTCTTTGTTGATAAAAAATAATAAACATAACCATAGGAGCCATTGTAGGTAAGAATTTAGTCACGGCATTATAACGACCGATAAGTTATTAAGTTTTTGTAAGTAACAATCTCGTTTGACAAAAAAATAAAAATTAATTATAATTTTATTCGTTCTTTTGTTTCAATGAAATTATGAGTGTTTAGATGCGAATTTAACCCAAATTATGCTTATGTAGAAGAGTTTGTGCTGACATTTCGTATCTTGAGCATTCCTTATTTGCCACTTTGTTGACTATATATGAGGATCGAAGAAGTCAAAGTTGTTTGATCGCTCGAACAGTGAAATGCTTCATCCAGTATCTCTGCCTGCAAATTGAACTTTTGAGAAACATGTTTTACCGCTCGAGCGGTAGATGTTGCGCTCGAGTGGTTGGCCTATATGTTTGCATCATCTTTACTCACATCGTTCGAGTAGTAAAGTGGTGGCTCAAGCAATCTTCGCGACTCTATTTAGTATAAAGTGCGTTGTTTGCTATTTTTAGAGTTTAACCTGTCCAAATTCTCAAAGATGAGTAAAATATAAAGTGTTCCATATTGGAGAGTGGTTTGTATGAGTTTCTTTGATGTATAAAATGTGATTGATTAATCAATGAATTACATATAGACAAATATCAAGGATTGATTTTAATTTTATTTTTTCGTTCATAAAAGAGAGAAGTATTCATCGATGGATTCCGAGAAACTTGGACCTGAAACTTTGGTGGATTCGAGAGTGACTCATCGTCATGGATTCAACATTAGCATTATGGATTCAATGTTGAACAAAGCAATTACGAGGTGAAAACGGTGGTGTAAGAGGCACATCGGCATTTGATTCAATTCGGACATGGATTCGTTAGATAATTGAGAGTTCTTGTGTATAATTCATTTGTCTTCTTAGTAGATTGTTTTGTGACTTTGGCCCGTGATTTTTTTATGACAATTTGAGGTATTTCAATTGTAATTTTTTCCACGTTAAATCGTTGTGCTGATTTGTTGTTAATTATTTATTGGAATTACCATTCATTATTTAAAATTAAAACATAATCACAAATTTATATCTCAAAGGTTTTTAATTTTTTCATAAGTGATAGTAATCACCTAAACCATTACATATTTTGATTTTTAAAAACAAATAGAAGATGGGCAACTAGGTGTAGATACCCCATTTTTGACCGTCCTCAAGACTTGGACGTCACCGTTTGAACACTCGGTGATTATCCATGTTTGTGTTCGTTTGGAGTTCCCGGAGGTCTCGGCTACGCGCCCTGCCTCAGGATCTCCGAACTCGACCGTTTTGTGTCTGGTTTTGCACCAAACACTTGTGTTTTGCCTTGGAGGGGCAGGGAATGCTTTGTGAGGCATCCCTACACACCACCGGCAGTGGCTGGAGGCCACCGGCTGGTTTTTGTTTCCACCGGCAATGTATGTGGCCGGTCGGCACTCTTTGTTGCCGGTCGGCAGTCATTTTTGTCAAAAAGACAATTTTGGCCAGCCGACTACTGTTCATCTGCTTTTGCAGATATTTTAGGACAGTTGTCTGGCATTTGGTTCCCCTCCATACACGTGTATGAAGGGATGCCCTCCTTGTAAGCTTGTTGTATAAGCTTTACAAGTTTGTTGCCTATAAGAGAAGGGTCTCTTCTCTTGGCATAGAGGTTAGAGAATTTTGGAGAGAAAAACAGAGAGAAGCTCTGGTTTTAGGGTTAGGGTTGATACATATCTCCTATATCTCTTTTTCTCTCTTTATGTTCTAGGTGTTTTAGTTCATATTATTGCACACAAACACCTAGTGCTTCACCTTCCTTTGGCTACTGAGGTTCTAAGGGCTTGTCCTTGTTATTTTTGACTGGATTGAAGCTTAAGGGGGGGCAACAAGATCACCATTATTGAAGAAAGGCTTCAAGGGTAAGAAACTAGTTCTTTTTACCCCATTTTTGCATCCTATTTCTACCTATCTTAGAGCTGTCTTTGTGTTTAGTATATAACATAAAAAAGTTCTGTTTTTAGGCCCTCTTGATTGTTTGTTAAGAGTGTTTTGTGGTTTGGGTGTGTTTGACCACCCTTAGGCCTTGAAAGGCCCCTTTTTTGTGATTTTTGTGCAAGTTTCGAGACTTTGGTGTTTGGGCCTCTTCACCACTGAAATCTTGAGGGATTTCAGTGGTGGAGATGGTGCCTTGAAGTCTCAAAAAGGGGGAGGGCCACCCCCTCTCCTTGTTGTCCTTGAAAAGGACCAATCTTGGCCTCTTAAGGGAGCATCTAGCTTAGGCTCTTGTTGATCATGCCATGGCTGTATTTTATGCTTATATTGTCATGATATAACTTTGTATTAAGTTGGTTTCGGTACACCATGCATGCCTTGCATAACTACCTTGTAATGCCTTGTTGTTGCCTTAATATGCCTTAGGTTGTTAGCCTTTGTTCTAGCATGTTTTAGGCTTAGCCTCGTGAAGGTTTTGTGCTTATTTTGCCATGTTTTAGGTCTGTCCATAATTGCTTGGGTCGATTTTGGCATGCTTAGTATAGCCCCTTTGTATTGTTGGCTTGTTGGCCTTAAGTGCATGAGTGTGTAGCATGCTTTGCTTGCATCATTTTCAATGGTTTGGAACCATTTTCCATGTCATTTCAGTCCCTAAGACATGCTTGTATGCTTGCCTTGGTTGTCTCTTTGTTGCCTCTTGAGCATGTGTTATGTGCTCCTTGAAAGTGCATTTGTGCATGCCTTCATATTTGAGCCACTTAGATGCCATCTAAGTAGTCCTTTGGCCTTGTTTTAACATGCTAAAAATCTGTTTTTAGTTGTTTAATGCATGCCATGGTTGTTATGCTAAGTGTGTTTCAAAGCTTCATTACCATGCTTCAAGAATTTGGACCATTTGCATGCTTATGTTTGCCTTGTTTAAGTTGGTTTGGCACCATGCTTTAACATGATTTTCAGAGCTTATGTTGCATGCTAATTGTTCATGATAGCCTCTTTTAAGTGTGCTTGAAAGTTGCTAGTTTAATGCTTAAGCTTTAGACCACTATATGTGCACATGTGCATGTGCGTTTAGCCTTCATTTTTAGGCATTTTGGCCACTGTTTTAGGCCTATTTAGAGCCGCCTAAATCATGTTTAAGTCCACCTTTTCATTAGTTTGCATTGCCTCATGTTTGCTTGTATGCTTGCATAAGTGCCTTGCCATGCCATGTTACATCCTTAGCTTGCATGCCTAGGTTGCATTGCATCTTGCATGCATGTCTTGTTCCTTGATTTGGTGATAGGAATTGGGCCTTGTTTTGTTTGATTGGTTTGCATTTCATTTGACATGAAAGTGCACACTTGATTCTTTAGGCCATCATGCATGGAAATGTGTGATTGGTGGCCCGAGAATCGAGGCACATACCCTTTTTAGTCGCAAACACGATAGGGGGCATGATTGGTGCATACATTGTTTGAATTGTATTGCCATGCAAGTTTTGCCCTCTGCTGCTGTGAGTTGTAGGTTGTGCAGGCATTGTTTGCCGACCGGCAACATTTGCTGCCGATTGGCAGTAAATCATCAGCCGATGGATTCATTTTGTGCCGATGGCCACATCCTATTGCCGGTGGTAATTCTACTCAGCCGGTGGTATCCCTTAGTGTCCTGAGAGGCATTCCTAAGACTTTGGCAGTTTTCAGAGGAGCAAAGCAGGGAAAACAGAGGCAGACTATGCATGGCAGTACGATTCCGAGCAAGTCCCGAACATGCGCTGCATCTGACCCGCTTCCCGAGGGCTTTACTGTTTTAATTAGATTAATTAATTTGTTTAGTTAATTTAATTGATCTGTAATATTTAATTAGCTTGCGTAGTTAATTAATTTGTATATTCTTTTAGTCCCTCCGAGCAAGGGCGAATCTGTAATAAGTGTGTGTGAGTGGTGTGTATGTCTTCCAACCTCCACTTCTTTCTCCTTTTTATTTACCTGCTTATGATGGTAGATTAGGGTACGTCTAAATTAGCACATCTCATGCAATGCATGCGTGCATCCATGCATTTGTTTGCATGCACCGGGCTCAGTACATCATACAAATTGCATTGTATTTTCAATTCCAAATGGAATACGTGATAGTTGTAGCATTCCACATGCCACTTTAGGGTTTGCCGAGCCCATCCTAATCACATCCTGTATGTGTTGCATTAGCCACTTAACATGAACTAGGACATGCATGTTTGCTAATCAGTTTATTGTTTCGGCACGGAGTACGATGTAAGTATTTTCGCTTTAGCATCTCGCATGCGTGTGAATGTTAACATGACAGCATGATTACCATGTGGCTAAATGCTTATATGAGATAAACTGTTTGAATGCCTGTGGGTGAAGGTTGGATTGTTTGAGTTGGAAAAACTCGTTGAAATCCGTGTTTTAGCCTACTTGCGAGTAGCAAATTCCAAAGCGCTTTTCAAAACAAACGAATATGCAATGCTTGTTTCCAAATTAGGCAATCTAGTCTATACTTGTTTGTTGTGCGCATAACATAGTAATTCTAGGCTAATAACTGGAACAAGAACACATAACGTTTTTAAAATCGGATATCATGGTTAGTAGAGGCCGGTCTTCGAACCGGGCGAAAGGGGGTGCTCATAGCTGACCTTCCCCGATCGTACCTAAGCTCCCGAGCCAAGACAACTTTGGTGATGACGGACACGTGGCCTTCGGCACCGAGTCAGGGTTTCCTAAATTTCCCATTTTTAAAAATATTTAGGTGCGACTCTGTATCTGGCAAAGCAGTCCATGTTTGGCACTTCTTTTCAAAATCTATTTTTCTCAAAACGATTTGCCAGAATTGGACTCTTTGGTTCAGATTAAGAACCGCAACAAACAAAAAAAAGAGGGGAGTCCGAACTGTAGCCGAGGTCCCTCGCGGGCGTGTTACACTAGGTAGGAAGCATGTCAACATATATGCATTCTGTGAGAACATATTTAGGGATTTTATGTATATATGGTAGTATATATATTTTGTATATTGAAATAAGTCGTATTTCCTTTTTCGTTCTAGGTTTAGATTGTTATATAAACCTATGTATTCTTATATTACATTTACAAGTTGAATATACATAATTATTCAGAAACTTACATGGTATTAGAGATATCTCTGAACCGAAATCCTAGAAGCTGACTCTCTCTTCTTCTTCTGTGTTCGTCTAGTTCGATAGAAGGTCCCGAATCGTCCTTCGTTTGGTCATCTGATTCATCTCTCTTTCTCGTTCTCTGCCTCACGACCTATTCGTGAAAACCTTAGCCTCTAGTTCGTGATTTCTTTGGTTTGTGATCTGTCGTTGGACTCGTGAAGTTGACTCGCCGCCATTACTAGACTTACGAGGTACTGGTGCTAGGCCTCTATGTTCTCTGGTCTTCTTCGTAGTCGCAACTTAGGGTTCGTGGGTTTCGATCTCTCTCCGAAGTCGCGAAGGTTTATTTGTGTCTGGTTCGTGGGTCTCAATCTTTCTCTTGAGTCGATCCATCCTCATGGTCTGCTCCGTCTGATGCTCTGGTTATGTCACTCTCTCTATCTCTCTGTGTTCGTGATGCTCTAGTTATATCACTCTCTCTCTGTCTCTCTAGTTCTGCTTTAGTTCTATTTCTCTGGTGTACTTCTGATTTGCTTTGCTCGTATTTGATCCATTGAGTACTGCAATTAGTTTATTACAGTTTGACCACTCAGTTATCTGTTATTATATTTTGACCCATTGAGTATTTGCTACTGCAATTATTTTATTACAGTTTGACTACTCAGTTATCTGTTATTGCATTTTGACCCTACAAAATTTTGGGTTTATTACACTTGAACCCCTCAGTTTTCTAGTTATTATGATGTCTCTGGTTTGGGATGAATGTACCTACTGCCATCAAAAGGGTCATTAGAAGTACCATTGTCCAAAGAATGGATGTCTGTCTACTTCGTCTTACCAGTTTTGCCTATCTCCTCTGAGTACTGTTCGGCCTCCCTCCAGTTTTACTGTATCTGTTCCGGCTCCTGATCCTGACTTGGCTTCCTTACGTGCTTAGATTAGCCAGCTTTAGCATATACTGTCTACCTTCTAGCCATCTCCATCTGCCTCCATTGTTTACTCTCTTTATTCTGGTTTGCTTGGGTCTTCTTTAGGTATCTCTTCGTCTGTTTGGCTTTTTGACTCTGGTGCCTCTCATCATATGACTCCTCATCTCTCCTTACTTCAGAATTGTACTCCACCTCCCTTTCTTATTATTGTTAATACTGCTAATGGGTCTGGTATGTCAATTATATCTGTTGGGTCTGTCCTACCGTCTACTATATCTGCAGTCTCTATTCCATCTGTCTTATATGTTTCTCAGTTATCTGTTAGTTTATTATTTATTAATCAACTTGATGCCTCTGGTTTTGATGTTATCTTTTCTTCTTCTATTTGTTCTGTGCAGGATCGGATGTTCAAGCAGCAGATTGGGACTGGTCGTAGAGTTCGAGACCTCTATGTGGTGGAGAGCTTGCATCTGCTTATGACTTCCTCTCCGACTGCCTTTTCTTCTTTTCAGTTAGATTCTCTATCAAGTCCTTTCTATTTGTAACATTCCAAATTAGGACATTTATCTGCTAACCGCTTACGGTCTTTAGCTCAGTCAGGTATATTGGGTAAAGTTTCTCCTAGTCAACTTACCGAGTGTCAGAGGTGTAAACTTGCCAAAATGACAGCCTTACCTTTCCGTAAAAGTACTTATCTATCTACTACACTGTTTTCTTTAGTTCATACTGATGTCTGGGGCCTTTCTTCTATTCTCACCAAGGGGGGTTCTACATACTATATGTCATTTGTTGATGACTGCACCCATTACACTTGGGTTTATCTTATGACTCATAAGTCTGATTTCTATCAGATATACCGTACCTTTTAGTCTATGATTACTACTTAGTTTGGGTCTACCATTAAAGTGTTACAGTCTAACTTGGGTGAGGAATATTTTAAAAATGAGTTCTGTGAGTATTTGGCCAATTTGGATACCATTCACCAAACTTCCTGTATAGATACACCTGTCCAAAATAGTCGAGGTGAGCGTAAGCACCGTCATCTCTTTAAGACAGCTAGGTCTCTTCTTCTCTCTGCCTCAATTCCGGCTTCATTCTGGGGAGAAGCAATTCTTACTGTTACTTTTCTTTTCAACCGCACGCCTACTCCCCTTCTTTCTGGTTGGTCTCCTTATGAGGCTTTGTACTCCCAAATTCCTAACTACTCATTTCTTCGTGTGTTTGAGTCTACTTGTTTTATCCTTCTTCCCCGCAAAAATAGGACCAAACTTAGTGTCAGGTCTATCATGTGTGTCATTTTGGGTTATAGTCCTACTCAGGAAGACTGTCGGTGTTACGACCCTGTTTCCCGTCGTCTTTATGTCTTCCGTCATGTTTCTTTTCTCGAACGTCTACCTTACTTTCAGCTTCCTCCTCTCACCACTCCAGTTTCCAAAGAGGATTTGGTTCATATTGATTCGTTTCCTTCTAAGGTCTCGTCAGATGAGTACATCTCCACAGTTCCTCATGAGCTTGTTCCATCTTCTCCTCCTGCTTCAACTCTGGCTGCTACTCCTCCTCCGTTGTTAGTTTTTTCTCATTGCCAGGCTCCTCCTCCACCGGTCGTCTCTGCTCCTACTGCTGATTCTCTTGTTTCTGACGACTATGATCCTGTTATAGATCGATATCCTACTCGAGCACGTCATCCTCCAAACAGGTTGGGTTAGTCTAATATATAATTTTCTACTTCCTATCATTCCTTTTTGTCTGCTATTCACTCTTTTTCAGAACCTCACTCTTACAAGGAGGCCTGTCAGGATCCTCATTGGGTTCAAGCTATGAAGGATGAGTTGTTTGGTTCCTTTGCCTGCTGGTAAGAATCTGGTTGGTTGCAAATGGGTCTACAAAGTCAAGACTCATTCTGATGGTTCTCTTGAGCGCTACAAAGCTCGTCTGGTTGCCAAAGGTTTCTCACAGGAATATGATACTGATTATGAGGAGACCTTTGCTCATGTTGCCAAGATGACTATTGTTCATACTTTGATCTATGTCGCTGCTATTCGTTCTTGGCCTCTTTATCAGATGGATGTTAAAAATGCTTTTCTTAATGGCCATCTCACTAAAGAGGTTTACATGCATCCTCCCCCTGGCCTTCCCCATTCGTCTGGACAAGTTTGTCATCTTCGGTGTGCTCTGTATCGTCTGAAGCAGTCTCCTCATGCTTGGTATGATCGTTTTCAGACTGCTATTACTAAGCTTGGGTTTCATCCTTGTGCCCAGGACTCTGCTTTATTTTTTCTCCACACCTCTACTGGATTTGTTGCATTATTACTGCATGTGGATGATATGATCATCACTGGTTCTGACTCTTCTGCTATATCTAAGGTCAAGCAGCATCTTTTCCGTACTTTTGAAATGAAGAATCTGGGTCTATTGCGGTATTTTCTTGGTATTGAGGTAGCTTCTTCTCCCAAGGGTTACTTTCTCTCTCAGGCCAAGTATGTCAATGAGGTTATTCATCGTGCCAGTCTTACTAAGACTAAGATTTTTGATACTCCTATTGAGCTTAATGTAATGCTCAACACTACTGATGGTACTCTTCTGGATGATCCTACTCTATATCGAGAGCTCGTGGGTTGCTTAGTCTATTTGACTATTACTCGTCCTGATCTTACCTATGTTGTTCATGTGGTTAGCCAGTTTGTCTCTACTCCTCGCTCCATCCATTGGACCACCTTGATTCAAATTCTTCGCTACCTCCGAGGTACTATATTTCAAGGTTTACTATTGCCTTCTACTTCCTTTCTAGATTTGGTGGCCTATGCTGATTTTGATTGGATTGGTGATGTTACTGATCGTAAGTCCACGTCTGGTTTCTGTATGTTTCTTGGCGATTCCTTAATCTCTTGGAAAAACAAGAAACAAACTATTGTTGCTCGCTCTACTGCCGAAGCTGAGTACCGTGTTATGGCTCATGCTACTGCTGAGATTGTTTGACTTCGTTGTCTTCTATCTAATTTGAGTGTCCCTCAGTCTTCTCCGACCTCTCTCTATTGCAACAACCGCAGTGCTATTCAGATTGCCCATAACACTGCCTTTCATGAGCAGACAAAGCATATTGAGATTGATTGTCACTTTGACCGTCAACATCTGCAGTCTGGCTCTATTTCACTTCTTTTCGTCTCTTCGGCTCTGCAACTTACTGACTTCTTCACCAAGACTCACACCACTGCTTGATTTTAGTTTCTTATTGACAAACTCTCAGTGTTTTCTGCTCAAACAAATTGAGATTGAGTGGGGGTCTGAGAACATATTTAGGGATTTTATGTGTATATAGTAGTATATATATTTTGTATATTGAAATAAGTTGTATTTCTTTTTTCGCTCTAGGTTTATATTGTTATATAAACCTATGCATTCTTGTATTATATTTACAAGTTGAATATACATAATTATTCAGAAACCTACAGATTGGTCCAAATTGATTTTTTATAAGAACCAATTTGTCTGCTCCAAAGAATTGCAGGTCAAAAGAATATTCCTCTTAATTTTTGCTATATTGTCATATCGGTTGCTGTGAAGAAAACAAAAAACTAAATCCAATGTTCAAAATCTCAAACTGGCTTGAGTTTGATGCTCTGAGGACAGAACAGGAACTTGGGATTTTTTATTTTTTTCCTATAATTTTTTAAATTTCTACTTTTTTAGTTTATATATATATATATATATTTTTTTTCAATTGAGAAAAAAACTTGCCATTTTTTTGTTTTGTTTGCATGAAAAATAAAATTAAAAACTGATGCACACTGTATAATTAGCTTCATATAAAAGATAAAACTATAAGCCTTTAATCATTTTCTTGCTTTCGAGATATCTTGATTGAATGAATCTCAACCCTTGATATACTTCTATGCAGATAAGATATTCTGTTTTTAATCACCAAAAATTCTGAATGAGTTTTTTTTTTTTTTTGCGAACTTGTGTGTAGGTCCTAATAGATAAATTTATTGTCAAATAGGTTCTGTGAAAATTAATCACTGTTTTTTGTTTTAATTTTCTGGATATAATTTTCTGAAAATTGAGTTTTTTACTTTTCTTATTTTTTTGTTTTTAGTGAATATTTTTAAATATTTAAGCAATTTTTTTTATCTTTTTAGATGGACCTTGCTTAGATGTATCTAAAAAGTAAAATATTTATAAAAAAAAAATATTTTAAAAAATCAATAAATACACAAGAATACGACAAATGTATTGAATTCTCGTATTTTTTTGTATTTTTAGTATTTAGTGAATTTTCTAAAGATTTTTTCACAAATATTATACTTCTTAAGTGTCTTTATGTTAGGTGTATCTAAAAATAAAAATAAAAAATTGTTTAGAATATTAAAATAATTCAGTGAAAACGAAAAAATGCGAAAAACAAAAAATTTCAATTTTCTGAAAAGTGAATCCTGAAAATCCAAACTAAAGACACTATTAAAAAACGTCATTAATTGTTAATTTTCAGCAACAGTTTGAAAATTTTGTCATAAAAAAGGTCACTATTGATAAGTTTTAGCGACCATTTAAAAAAATCATCACAAAAAAGTCACTAATTTTCAACTTTCAGCGACAATTTGAAAAATTCGTCACAGAAAAATGTCACTAATTGTAAGTTTTAACGACAATTTATAAATATTGTGATAAAAAAAAGTCAGTAATTGTCAATTTTTAACGACATATACAAAAAATATCATAAAAAATTATTTTTAATGACAATTTTACTGAGACTTATTTTCAATAGAGCTTAATGGGAATTAAATCCGACTATTAGACCTATTGGTAGTTTATTTATTTATTTATTTATTTTTCCCTAGATACGACTAATTGACAAAGAAACCAGAAAAGTGGGATGAGAAGCCTAATAAGAAAAAAGGTAAATTACGCTTTGCTCCATTTATGTTTCGTAACTTTTTCACTTTGGCCATTAAAGTTTATTTTTTCTCACTTTGCCCCTTCTTGCTGAATTCTGAGTAGCAAGTTTAGGAGGGCATTATTTGCTTGGGAGGAGGAAGATCTGGCAAGACTCACTGTCATATTGAATTCTGTCTTGCCTTACTTTTCAGACACAGAGGATTGCTTATATTGGAAGGCTTCTCCATCAGGTCAGTTTTCTGAATGTTTCTAGAAGTAGTATTGGGGTCACTAAACTGCTTTGGAGCAATATTACACCAGCAAAAGTGAAATTCTTTGGGTGGGTGGCTTGGAAAGGGAGAGTTGAAACAGTGGCTTATCTCCAAAGAATAGGGGTAATTGGTCAAAATATTAGTACTGAATGTATTTTCCGCAAGACACAGGTTGAAACAGTGAACCATGTGTTGATGTGGTGTCCCATTATTTGGAGGCTTAGGTCAAATCTTATGAATTGGTGGGGATTAAATTGGGTAATGCCTGATGGAGGAGTTGTGTGATTTGATAAAAATAGGAGTTGCACTATGGGTCAAAGCTCATTCCAAGGATAGCAGATACCAGTGCATGATCTGGTATCTAATCTGCATCAGGTTAGTTTATCTTCTAATTTGTGAGGCTGGTGGTGCTGTGCAGAGGAGAAACAGAGGAGTAGCAGGTTTTGTGCTGCTGGTGCTGCTAGTTGAACTGGCCCATTGGTCTTGGTTGTTTATTTGGAAGTGAGTTTGGGTGGTCTAGTGTTTAGTTGTTTTGTTGGCTATTGGTGGGGTGGTTGTTTGTATTTGATTCCTTTTTCTATTATTCGTCACCTACTATCTTGAGCCAGCACATGATTAGTAATTTTATATTATTTTTTGTGCAAACATTCGGATTAGGAAGTCAACGTTATGATGTTTTTTTTTTTTTTTTCTCGTCTTTCTTTATTGATGTAATCCATATCTAATACATTTTGATTTCATTAATAAAGCTCTTTTCTTTTGTTGATAAAAATAAAATGTTTCAAGTTTTTTCACTTTACTCTTAAAGTTAATTTCTGTTAAAAATTATATAGAAAATGACATATTGATAGTCACGTAGCATAAAAATATTTTTATTATATATGACTCACACCTCTGACATAAACTTAAACTCTAATATAATAATATATTTTTATATTATGTGATTTTTTTTTGGTCTAATTTTGAACATAAATTAACTTTAGGAGTAAGTTAAAAAAAATTGAACCATGAAGGGCTAATGTGAGAAAAAAAACAAACTTTAAAAGCCAAAGTAAAAAAGTGGCCAAACTTAAAGGGGGCAAAATGTAAATGTTATATGTCTTTTGAATAGTTTTACTACTAAAAACCTGAACTTTTGCGACGGTCTTAAACATCACACACTACAACAAAAACACATTTTAGTGACATCATACTAGTGGCATGTTCTTAAAAAATGTCACAAAAAGAATATTTGGTGGCATTTTTTAAAAAAATGTCATAAAGCTACAAACATACAAGGCTCTAGTGGCATTTTAATTAAAAAAAAGTGTCACTTCACTATAACAACAATGTCACTACAACAAATTTACACTTTAGTGACACTACACTAGCGACATGTTTTTAGAAAATGCCACAAAAATAAAAATTGGCATTAAATGTTTTAGAAAAATGCCACAGAACCACAAACATATAAGGCTCTAGTGTTATTTCAATAAAGAAATGTCACATCAATTTTATGGCATTTTATAAAATAATGATACAAAAAATTATGTTCGTGACATTTACCAACAGATGCCACTAAACTTTAGTCGCAATGGCATTTTTTAAAAAATGTCAAGACACTAGGTAGGTGCAAATTACTTTTTATGGCACTTAGGTGAAAAGTGTCATAAACAAATATTTTATAGCATTTTGAGAAATGCCACTAAGTTAAAAACTTTCCAAACTTATAATGGCATTTTTGAAAAAACAAAAAATGCAAATATATTTTCTAAATTTTTAAAATACAATAAATGATTAAAAATAAATAAATTAAACTTAATATACATTATAGGAAAAAGCACATTTGGCGACTAAATTTCCAGACAAAAAAAAATTTGGTCACTGAAAATATAGCTTTCAGCGACCAAAACAACATTAGTTGCCAAAAGTAAAGCTTTTTGGCGACTAAAAAAATTTAGTAGCCAAAAGTCTACAATTAGCGACTAAAAATAAGTTTGGTCGCTGATTATATGGGTTTTACCGACTAAAAAAATTTTAGTAGTAAAAAATAAAGCTTTTTGGTGACAAAAAAAATTTTAGTAGCCAAAAGTCTACAATTGGCGACTAAAAAATAGATTTAGTCGCCAAAAGTGGTCATTTTTAGTGCGGGAGAACTAAAATCCTAAGACGGAATTAAATTTTTTGGCGACCAAAATTTTGGTAGCTGAAAGTGCATCTTCGGGGACCAAATCCGATTTTGGTCAGCAAAAGTTAAGTTTTTTAGCAACTAAAAAACAATTAGTAGCTAAAAGTATAGAATTGGCGACTAAAAAATATTTTTAGTCACCAAAAGTGGTCTTTTTTTATTTTGCTAGTAAATAGTTTATTTTACATAAATTATGTTCAATAAAATAATTATGTTTATACATATACTTTTATATTAATATGGATATATGTACTATATAAATAATATATGTTGCATATATAATCATGTGGTGCTATAGAGGTGTAGTGGGAAGAGTGTGGTGTATAAGGTTTATGGTGCGGGAGGTTGGCGGTTCGAGTCTCCGCAAGAGTGTATCAAATTGTTCTACAACGAATTATCGTCACGAATGGTACTTGAGAGCGTCACGAATAGTGCCTACCATAACATTAAAGTGTCACTGAAAAGTTTTAGTCTTGATGGTGTAATGACACTTATAAGTGTCACTAACTCTTTTTTTAATGGCGTTTGATAGTGCCACAAATAATATCTACCATGGCATCAAAATGTCATTGAAAGTTTTTAGCCATGATGGTGTAGTGGCACTTGCAAGTATCTACCGTGGCACGGATACAAATGGCACTTGTTCAAAATGCCACAAGACTAAAAAATGTCATTAAACCAATAGTTTTGTGGCACTTTCAAATGTCACTAAACTAAGAAAATGTTGTAGTGACAAAAAGTTCACATTTCGTCACAAAAGACTTTTTGAGACGGAATAGCGACGGAAAATAAGGGGTGGCGGAAGGGGACGTAATAAAAGGTATTTTCTTGTAGCGACGACAAATCAATGGTTTTTGCGACGGTTTAATCTGACACAAAAAAAAAAAATGAGGGGGGGGGGAACTTCAGTTTTAGCAACGGCTTTGGTTGCCGTCACCCAAAACTTTTTTAAACACGGTATTTGACGTCGCAAAAAGTATTATTAGCGACGGTTTAAAACGTTGCCAAAAAATTAGAATTAAATTAATACCATATTCACGATAATTTAAACTATCGCTAAGGTGCCGTTTGGTAACACTTATGTTTTCAGTTTATATTTACAAAAATTTTAAAAACTCAAATAAAAACTTGTTTGATAAATTTTTTATTTATAAATCAGTGGTCTCAGTTTATAAATTTGGCCAAAAAATGTAAACTAAAAAAATGAGTTTACGTTTTGAGTTTTGAGTAATTTTTTTTTTACCACCCAACAGTAGCCACCACCCACTGCCATTTTCCACCACCGTCTTCCGTCACCACCCACCACCACCACCCCCACTACCACCTACCACCACCACTCACCACCCACCTACCACAACACACCACCTACCAGCCACCACCACCAGGCACCTGCCACCACCAACCACCACCAGCCACCACCAGCCACCTAGCCACCTGCACCCACCAGCCACCAGCCACCTGTCATCCACAAGCCACCACTTGCCACCACCACCCACCCCCGCCACCACCACCACCACCACACACTCGCACCATCCACCACCTGCCACCACCACCACCCACCAACCACCACCACCACCACCACCATCACCTGCCACCACCACCCACCGCCGCCAACCACCACCACCACCCACCTATCACCACCACCCACCACCCGCCACCACTACCACCACTACCACCCACTCGCCACCACCTACCTACCCACCACAACCACCCACCACCACCACCTGCCATCCACCTCCCACCTGCCACCACCATCCACCACCCGTCACCACCATCCACCCACCCGTCACCGCTTTCCACCACCGTCTTCCGCTGCCGCCACCACCCGCCACTTGCCACCACTTTCCACCACCGTCTTCCGCCACCACCACCCACCACCCACCCGCCACTTGCCACCACTTTCCACCACTGTCTTCTGCCACCATCACCCATCACCTGCCACAATTTTCCACCATCGTCTTCCGCCACCACCATCACCACCGCCACCACCACCCGCTATCATTTTCCACCACCGTCTTCCACTGCCACCACTCGTCACCATCCACCACCCGCCACCACTTGCCATTTCTCACTCTTTTTTATATTTTTAAATTTTTTTAAACATTTTGTCTAAACCAAACGCGTTTGTAGTTTATGTTTTTCAAAAAATAAACAAAAACCAGTTTATAAAATTTTTGTAAATATAAACTGAAAACGTACACGTTAACAAAAAGGAAATATTTGAAAAACATTTGGTGTTTATTTCAAAAAATAAATAAATAAATAAGATTATAAGCTCCAATATCGATATGCGAAGTGTGGGGATATATTTTCTGAGTACCAATACGTGGCCAAAGTGGTGCCGACGTGTCAGTCGAGGTGCCACATGTCCTGGTCATGACGCTGAGGTTATCTCGGCTAGGCCGAGGTTACCTCCGAAGATATCGGAATGTGGGATAAGCGGATAAGACACAAGAGTCCTAGAATGAGGAAGGACTTCAGCATGGATAAGGATAACACTCTTAGGGAGTTTATCTTTATCTCTTGGAGAGTCCAGGATAAGCACTGAGCAGAAGTCCATTGAAGCTAGGCTTCTATGGGGACTAGGATTGAATTAACTATAAAAGAGAAGCACCCCCGATGGGTCTAAGGTACGCAATTTATATTCTGAACAGTGAGATTAGCATTATTGATTATCTTTGAGAGATATACTGACTTGATCATCGGAGTGCACCCGGGTGGACAAACCACTGCTGGAATCTTCTCTTTCTGTTGCAGATCAGTCAGGTGTCATCTATTCTGCCAGTGCTCTCCAGCTGAATACTGAGTTTGGCAGTGTGGTCGGAAATTCACACACATAATTTGGCGCCGTCTGTGGGAAAGAAAGGAGAATAGATGGCCAGCAACGGACAGAAGGATAAGGTTGGGGACGAAACCCCTGCTGGGAATAGTAGGCACATTGATCCAAGTACAGAGGAAGATGGTTGCAACGAGGAAACTTAGAACCAGAATCACGGCGAGAAGGACGTCGGCCAGGATGGCAACATGCCAAAGAAACCAGATCGAAGTGGGTACTACAACGAGGATGGCCTCCAGGTATGGAAGGATAGATGCCTGCAGAGGGACGAAGAAGTGAAAGAGATGGCAAACAAATTGGCAGACCTGCAATCGGTCGTCAATTTTATGATGCAAAACAACGTCATGCAGCCACCATACCCGCTGCAGGACACGCCGATGCCAGCGGCCAATACCCAGAAGGGAGGGCAGAAACCAATCACCATAGCCCCTCATCACACTAGAAGCGAAAAATACTCTTACCAGCCTTCAAGGGAGGTTGGGAGAGGAGAGTCGAGGAGAGAAGAGTCACGAAGGACACATCGCACTAAAGAAGCAAACCGCAGAGAACATCGGCATGTTCAAAGGCAGGAGCTGTGCTTCGACGCAACTCATGAAGAAAGGTCGAAAAGGGCCCACAACGAAGCTGAGAGTAGTATGCCGAAAAGACTGAAATCAGGAGATAGCCGAGCTCCTGGGCGTACTAAAGAAGACTTGAGAGATTACCTCAAGAGGAAGCAACAAAACGCCGATGCCGAGGTAAATTTCCCTGTTAAGCCGAAAACACCATTCTCAGTGGAGTTGGATAAATTTGAGGCTCCGAAGAGATTCAGTATGCCGAGGTTCCAAATATACGATGGTAAGTCGGACCCCAACTTCCACGTTGGATTATACCTGAACTCAATGGCACTATATAGTGGGAACGAGCCGTTGCTTTGCAAAGTGTTCCCCTTATCCTTCGGGGAGATTGCATCGGATTGGTTTCACAAACTACTAAAGGGAAGTGTGAAGACTTGGGAAGGCCTGGCCGAGATGTTTGTGGCCAGGTTCGTAACAAACAAGCTACAACCATTAAGGGTGGACGCATTGATGGCTTTGAGAATCAGTAAGGATGAAGGCCTTAGGGCCTACGCAAAAAGGTACTACGAGGTGTTCAACCGAATACCCGAGTGCAACCAAGAGGTGACGGTCGTGTCTTTCAAGAACGGCCTAAAAGACGACTGTCCACTACGAAAGTCTTTGGCGAAAACATTGCCAAAAAGCATGGAGGAGCTCATGGCCAGAATTGAGAAATATGCCAGAGCCGAGAAAGATACATCAAGGACCAAGGAGACAAAGCAGGAGAAGGGAAACGGCTCACCGAAGTGAAGTCGAGGTAACAATGGATCCAACAAGCAAGAGATAGGACTAGGGGTTACACAGGCAGTTACAACTGTGTTCCGAATCCCCATTCACAAAGTCCTGGATAAAATTCGGAACCAACCCTACTTCAGAGCACCAGCGAGGGTACCAGGAGAGTTTATGGGAAGAAACCTTGGTAAGTGTTGTGCTTACCACAATGAAGACGGGCATCTGACTCAGGGATGCAGAGCCCTGAAAGCACACTTGGAGGACCTGGTAAGACAAGGCCATTTAAGGGACCTTGTAGACAAGGCCAGGACAAGGGAAAAACAGGCAAGATTGCCTCAGGCACCAGCGGCTTCACCTCCCCCAGCACAACAACCGCAGGCAGGCAGACCTCAGGTAATTAATGTAATTCACTTGAAGGTCAACGAAAACGAAATACGGGGGGAGACCTAGAAGGTAAAGCACTTGCAGCACGTGTACCAGGTCGGGGAGAAACGACATCGGGCCGAGGAGTGTTAGGGACCAGTAGTGTCCTTTACTGAAGCCGACCTTGAAATGGTACAGCATCCACATAACGATGCCTTGGTAGTATCCCTCCAGGTTGGAGAGTGCCAAGTGAAGCGCATCCTGATTGACCAAGGCAGCTCTTGTGACATCATGTATATCAGGTGTTACAAGGAGCTAGGCCTTTACCCAGACGACATGGAGCAATCCAATGGCCCAATGGTCGGGTTCAATGGAACGCCGACGTGGCCACTGGGAACAACGAGCTTGGAGGTGCAGACTGGCACTAGGAAGATACAGACAAAGTTCACCGTAATCGACACACCCTCCCCTTATAATGCAATTCTGGGGAGGCCATGGCTGCATGCAATGAGGGCTGTTCCCTCAACATTGTATCAACTACTGCGGTTCCCAACAGAGCATGTGATAGAAGAAGTTAGAGGAGATCAGTTGCAGGCAAAGAATTGCTCCATGGCAGCAATGAAATCTACCTGCAGCATACGAGAACCAGAGAAGGCAATAATCGAAGACGAGGACGTAGAAGTCCTAGAAGATGTCGGCAAGGAGCCAGCCGAGAATAGTGAAGAAGCACTGAAGAAAATCCTCGTCCAGGCGGGAGATGAAGAACGCTTCTTCCTTCTCGGCTCAAGCTTAGCCGAAGAGGAGGAAAAAGAGTTGGAGGCTTTCTTGAGAGCAAACATTGAGGTGTTTGCCTAGACGCCTTACGAAATGCCTGGCATTGACCCCGAGGTCACTTGCCATAAACTGAACGTTGACAGGTCGGCCAAACCTGTAATCCAACGAGCAAGAAGACCGACGTTGATGCACGTCGAGGCAGTGGAAGAGGAAGTAGACAGACTTCTGGAGGCCAGGGCCATTTGAGAGGTAAACTACCCGACATGGCTATCGAACACAGTAGTGGTGAAGAAAAAGAATGGTAAATGGAGGGTCTGCGTAGACTTTACCAGCCTAAACAAGGCCTGTCCCAAAGACAGTTTTCCTTTACCCAAGATTGACCAGCTGGTAGATGCCACTTTAGGGCATGGAAGGATGAGCTTCCTGGATGCCTACAGAGGGTACCACCAGATAGCCATGTACCCCCCAGATGAAGAGAAGACCGCTTTTATCACCCCAAAAGGGCTATATTGCTACAGAGTGATGCCCTTTGGGTTGAAAAACGCATGAGCAACTTACCAAAGATTGGTAACCAAGATGTTCAGACACCTGATTGGCCGAACGGTGGAAGTTTACATTGACGACATGGTCGTGAAGACCAAGGAACCTGAGGGTCATCTGGCCGACCTAAAAGCAGTCTTTGAAATCCTTAAAACATATCAGCTCCAACTCAATGCATCGAAGTGTGCATTTGGAGTTGGATCTGGTAAGTTCTTGGGATACCTAGTGACCATAAGGGGCATTGAGGCCAGCCCAGATCAGATCAAGGCCATCCTGGAATTGAAGAGCCCGACATTAGCAAAACAGGTGCAAATGCTGACTGGAAGAGCCGCAGCCCTGAATAGGTTCATAAGCAGAAGCTCAGACAAGTGCAAACACTGGGCTCTTACCATTACCCTTTACAAAGACTGATCGAGGAAGAGGGTAGAGGTGGAGGTCCTCGTCTGAAGTGAAGTCCCAGTTCCCCGACGTAATGAGATAATCATTCCCAGCTCCCTTGTTGGAGTCAGGGAGGTTGGTAATAATTTTATACTCTGTGGACCTCGGCTTAAGGTAGTAAACGTAGCACGTATCTTTTTTAAGGCCACACATGGTGTAGCAGTACTGGATATCGGCTAAGGTAACCCTAGCGTTTTCTTGTTTAGCTAAGGCTATTATGCCATTGATGACTTGGTAGGAGTTGATGGCAAGCTACATCGGGTTCAACTTATAAAAATGAAGTATCTCACGGAAAAGGATATTTAGTGGGAGCCGAAGTCCGCACTCAATAAAAGCTACGACAGGGAAGGGCATAGAATCAGTCGTGGGCATGATGGAGTCATCCTCCCCAGCCAACCTCAGATGGACGTCGGCAGGGATGGAAAACTCTCGCCTAAAGTATTCTAGCTTGGTCGGGGTCTCTACCTTATGCCTCCACATACCCATGATGTCGGCTTAAGTGAAAGGTGTGAGACTTTGGAAGGGAATTTTTTGTGATGATTTTGAATGACCTCAGCTAAAAAGGAGGAATACGTTTCAGTTTTTTCTAAAAACTCAAGGGTTTCACAAACAAATCCCAAACCTAGATCTATGGAAACGAAGATTGAAGGCACGAATCTGGAAAAATCACAGAAAACAGAAAAGAAAGAATGTATTTCAGAATCAAGAACAGTGATGAACTATCAAGAACACTATGAGTGCAAGGGTATAAGGCCAAGAACAGTGGCAAAAGTGCAAGAAGATTGTGAGCGGTGTGCGTATTCAAGACATGGGCAAAGGCAAAGTCATGCAATAAACACACTCAGATACATGATTCATAAATTAAATACTTGAGCAAAACAGCAATGGCAATAAATAATGAAGCAGAACTTTTTGAAGAGCAACAAGAAATAAAACCATGAGGAACAGTGGCTTACCAAAAAAAGTGAAGCCGGTGTAAGGATCGCCGAAGTCAGACGACGGTTGCAGAAACGACAGAGCAGTGAAAAACTCGCCGGAAGAGGTAAGCGGAGCAAGTTGCAGAGCTAGAGAAGCTTGAACAATGGAGGATTTGGAAGAAAAAGCTAGAGAGAGAGAGAGAAAGCCTCAGAAACGATGGAGAAGAGTGAAAAGACGGAGGAAAGAGGGAAGTTTTGTCAAAAAACGCAAAAAGGCAGCCGAACGGAATTAATCAACCTAGAATGACGGATTTGTCAGACGGCGGATACAGGCGCGAGACGACTTGCAAGCGCGTACGGAGTACGATCCCGTAAAGGGAAGACGTGTAGCTAAAACGGTTGAGTTTTTATGTATGACAGCTCATACGCGTGAAGGAGCTCTTGGAATCCTTGGTCTTTAAGAAGGCATGTCAGCCTTAACGATGATCTCGGCTGAGAGATTTTGAGCCGATGTACTGGAATCAAGTACTGATATAGGTTCCATCACCTTAGAATGCCGATGTAATAGAACCTAGGGGGCAGTTGTAGGGATATATTTTCTGAGTACCAACACGTGGCCAAGGTGGCGCCAACGTGTCAGCCGAGGTGCTACGTGTCCTGGTCATGATGCCGAGGTTATCTCGGCTAGGCTCAGGTTACCTCCGAAGATATCGGAATCCGGGATAAGCGGATAAGGCACAAGAGTCCTAGAATGAGGAAAGACTTCAGCATGGATAAGGATAATACTCTTAGGGAGTTTATCTTTATCTCTTGGAGAGTCCAGGATAAGCACTGAGCAGAAGTTCATTGAAGCTAGGCTTCTATGGGGACTAGGATTGAATTAATTATAAAAGAGAGGCACCCCCGATGGGTCTAAGGTACACAATTTATATTCTGAACAGTGAGATTAGCACTATTGATTATCTTTGAGAGATATACTGACTTGATCGTCGGAGTGCACCCGGGTGGACGAACCACCGCCGGAATCTTCTCTTTCTGTTGCAGGTTAGTCAGGTGCCATCTATTCTGCCAGTGCTCTCCAGCTGAATACTGAGTTTGGCAGTGTGGTCGGAAATTCACACACACACTGAAGATATCATCACGTACTCAAAAGGGTTGTATCTGCAAAAAAAAAAAAAAAAAAAAAAAAAAAAAAAAAAAAAAACACAAAAAAAAAAATCATTTACAATATAATTAATTTCAAGCTTATAGAAAATGTAAAACATTTGATATTTATTTACATGTACATAAATCGAGCGCCACACAATGTATCTTCCAACAGCTTCTCCAATTGTTCTTAGACCTTAGGATGTTGTTTCCAAACGAACGTTCAACTTTTTCGCTTTTAAGACAAAGACTTTGCAATATTCAGGACCAATTGGAACTCTATCAATTTCACACAACGGATCGTCACTAATAAGAAGTCCCTCCGCCAATTGGATTATTGGTATACATGAACTATCCAAAGAAACTTTAATTACATCTTACAATGATGATAATACTATTAAGATCACGTAGTGATTGAACACATTGCGCTATAATCTAACAATAATCGAATAAACAAAAAACAAGAAATCGAGTCCCGTTTTTTCCTACAAGTCATTTGTGCCAAGTTAGTCATGTGTGTCAAGTTTTGATGACATCCAATGCCGTTTGACCATTTTAGTGAGTCAACCTGTTGGAAAAAGAGTTTGTAAATGACAAGTTTTCACAAACGGAAATTAGGTTCCAGATTCAAAAACGGAAATTAGTTTCGAGTCTTGTCTTTTCTTAAAAGTCATTTGTGCCTAGTTAGTCGTGTGTGTCAAGTTTTATTGACATCTGATGCTGTTTGATCATTTTAGTGAGTCAACCGGTTAAAAAGAGTTTATAAATGGCAAGTTTTCACAAATGAAAATTGGGCTCCAGATTCAAAATTGGGAGTCGGTTTCGAGTCCCACTTTTCCTATAAGTCATTTGTGCATAGTTAATCGTGTGTTCATGTTTTATTGACATCCGATGTCGTTTGAGCATTTTAGTGAGTCAACCGGTTGGAAAAAGAGTTTGAAGGATAAGTTTTCACAAATAGAAATTAGGGCTCCAGATTCAAAACCGGAAATCGGTTTCAAGTCCCGTCTTTTTCTACAAGTCATTTGTGCTTAGTTAGTCGTATGTGTCAAGTTTCGTTGACATCTGACGTCGTTTGAGCATTTTAGTGAGTCGACCGGTTGGAAAAAGAGTTTATAAAAGATGAGTTTTCACAAACGAAAATCAGGCTCCAGATTCAAAATCGGGAATTGGTTTCGAATTTTGTCTTTTCCTACAAGTCATTTGTGGCTAGTTAGTCGTGTGTGTCAAGTTTCATTGACATCCGATGTCGTTTGACCATTTTAGTGAGTCAACCGGTTGGAAAAAGAGTTTATAATAGACAAGTTTTCACCAATGGAAATTGGGCTCCATATTCAAAATCGGGAATCAGTTTTGAGGCTCGTCTTTTCCTACATGTCATTTGTGCCTAGTTAGTCATGTGTGTCAAGTTTCATTGACATCTGACAACGTTTGACCATTTTAGTGAGTCAACCGGTTGAAAAAAGAGTTTGTAAAGGATAAGTTTTCACAAACGGAAATTAGGCTCCCGATTCAAAATCGGGAATCAATTTCGGGTCTCATCTTTTCTTACAAGTCATTGTGCCTAGTTACTCATGTGTCAAGTTTTGTTGACATCTGATGCCGTTTGAGCATTTTAGTGAGTCAACCGGTTGCAAAAAAAAAGTTTATAAAAGGCAAGTTTCAACAAAAGGAAATTGGGCTCCAGATTCAAAATTGGGAATCAGTTTCGAGCCCTCTTTTCCTATAAGTCATTTGTGCCTAGTTAATCGTGTGTTCAAGTTTCGTTGACATTCGACGCCGTTTGAGTATTTTAGTGAGTTAACCAGTTGGAAAAAGAGTTTGTAAAGAACAAGTTTTCACAAACGGAAATTAGGCTCCAAATTCAAAATCGGAAATCAATTTCAAGTCCCATCTTTTTCTACGAGTTATTTGTGCCTAGTTAGTCGTATGTGTCAAGTTTCATTGACATCTGACACCGTTTGAGCATTTTAGTGAGTCAACCAGTTGGAAAAGGAGTTTATAAAAGACAAGTTTTCACAAATGAAAATTAGGCTCCAGATTCAAAATCGGGAATCAGTTTCGAATTTCATCTAGTTAGTCGTGTGTGTCAAGTTGTTGACATCCAATGTCGTTTGACCGTTTTAGTGAGTCAACCGGTTGGAAAAAGAGTTTGTAATGGACAAGTTTTCACCAACAGAAATTGGGCTCCATATTCAAAATCGAGAATCGGTTTTGAGGCCCGTCTTTTCCTGCATGTCATTTGTGCCTAGTTAGTCGTATGTGTCAAGTTTCGTTGACATCCGACATCGTTTGACCATTTTAGTGAGTCAATCAGTTGGAAAAAGAGTTTGCAAAGGACAAGTTTTCACAAACAGAAATTAGGCTTCAGATTCAAAATCGGGAATCGGTTTCGAGTCCCGTCTTTTTCTACAAGTCATTCGTACCTAGTTAGTCGTATGTGTCAAGTTTTGTTGACATCCAACTCCATTTGAGTATTTTAGCGAGTCAACCAGTTGGAAAAGGAGTTTGTAAATCACAAGTTTTCACAAATGGAAATTAGGTTCCAAATTCAAAATCGGGAATCGATTTCGAGTCCCGTCTTTTCCTACAAGTCATTTGTGACAAAGGTGAGACTAGGTTGAACCCAATAAACCATGAACAACATTTCCCAGAAAATAAGAGAAAGACAATCTAAAGAATTACATAAGAATGACAACAAAAAAAAAATAAAAATGGAAGATTAGAAGAGAAGGGAGTAAATTACTTGCGAAGCCAATTGAGGAGGGAGTCCCACAACCCTATTTCAAAGAAAATGAGAATTTCAAATGAATCGAATGGAGTTGTCAAGAAAACCGTTTTTGAGTTCTGAGAAAACAATCAAAGCAAAACAAAGCAAAGCATCATGTTCTGTAAATTGAATTGAAGAGAGAGATGGAGAGAGATATGAACCTACTTATACATACATATATATATATATGAGAGAGAGTGAGAGAGAGAGAGAGAAAAGAGAAATAAAATTAGGGATCCTTATTCCCCCACTACATTCCGGCCCTGCTACGCATCGCAACTGTCGCCTCTGTCGATTCCTGCCTTTAAATTTGGCCAGCGATCGCAATGTCAAACCCCTTCAATTGCATCTCCTTGTTTTAAAGAATGGTTGCTGGTTTGCAATGGTGATATCAATGGTAGTGGTGGTCATATGCTCCTATACCGACGGCGATGGAGAGACACACACACACATACACACACAGGGGAGGAGGATGAGGAGGAGGAGGAGGAGGAGGAGGGGGGGAGGGGAAGGAGAAAGAGAAGGAGAAGGAGAAGGAGAGGAGAAGGAAGGCATGACAGAGACACAGAGGCGTGATAGAGAGAAAGAATAAGGAGTGTCTCTTTTTTTTTTGTCAATTACCCACGACACAACAAAAGCCATGCCAAAAAATATCTTTTTGCGATAGAGAGAAAAAGCCGTCTCATAAAAATAGGCGTTTCAAGACGGCTAATGATTTGCCATCACAAAAACCATATTCCCTCTTTTTGAGATAAGAATTGTCGTTGCAAAAAGTGACCATTGGCGACGGAGTATTAACCATCGCAAAAGGTTACTTTTTACGATAGAAAATATGCCGCCGCAAAAGGTTCCGTGTCTTATACCTTTTTTTCTAGTAGTGTTTTGTTTTGTCTTAATGTCATAAGTGATACTTCCATCTTTATTATTTTTTTCTAGTTTCAGATTTCCACACTAAAATATGGACTTTGTGGTTGTATGGTATCTCTTCTTTTCTTTTTCTTTTTTTAAGTATTTTTATTTACATATACTTTGTTAATCTATGAATTGAATCAATTTGTATTATAAGATTTCTGTCAATTTTAAACTGAAGACTTTATGAATAGATCAAAGCCAAAGTTTAGAAGTGAGTAATTTCTCAAAGAAAGCTAAAACTCGAATATATATATATATATATATATAAGAAGCCATGTTTATTTGCAAACTTTGACGGAACGTTTGACAAAAAGTATACTCCTTAAAGGGTAATTTAATATTGGCTCAATCACTTAAATTAATTCTTTTGTGAAATTTCTCAAATGGAACCTTCATCATAAAAAGTAAACAAGTTGGATGCCTTGAGTCTTGACTAGGCAATTTGACATCTTATATGTGGTAATGTATAAAAACTGGTTGCATGTGATTATGAAAAGGAAAATATATCTTTTTATTTTCTTTCACTAGACATAAAAGTATGAGTCCACCTGTATTCATCTTTGATCTGTTTGCTCATCTGTCTTGGCTTACCTGCGAAGAAAGTGTTCTCTAGCTTAATTTTGAACCATTGTGTGAGTGCAATTGCTCTTTCTTTTTAGGAAACGTTTCATCAATGATTCTTTTTTTTTTTTTCCATTAAAAATGCTTTTTTTTCACTATGTAAATTAAATAAAAAGAATTGCATGGGATGATAATGACTAAGAACCCACTTTTTGTGTGCGAGCTTTCATGTGAGAACTAAGAGCCCACTTCGGTTATCCGGATTTCCCTTCCCTTTCTAGATTTTTGTTTGTGTATGCAAAATCTTGTGTTGGTTCTTGTTGATGGATAAATTTATGTGTGTTTTTTGGAAATCCTTGATTTGCCATTAAGAGTGATATAAAAAACCCTTGAGTTTGTGGGCTCCCATGAGATGTTTATATATGTTGGAGATGGTATTTTTATTCCAACACAACCAGAGTTTTGGCCGATCAATCTTCATGTGTGCCGCTGCTGAATTGTTGAAGAGTTACTCTAGATTGTTAGACTTTTGTAATTAGCAATCCCGTTTTGACAAAACTCCTTTCAGTTGTAATTTTATTCGCTTTTATGTTTCAGTGAGGTTGTGAGTGTTTAGATGTGAATCCATTCTTGGAATCCATCATTTTAAAATCCAAAAAAACGGCGACAACAAATTTCTTTGTACCAGCATCCTCTATCTTATATTTCAGATCTAGAGATTCCCATAGTTCTTTTACGGTGCTTTTGACACTATACACATTGTATAGTGTATTGTCTAACCCATTGAGGATATAATTCTGACACAGAAAATCACCATGCTTCCATGCATCGACTACGACAACCACTTGCTGGTCAGTTTCTTCCTCATTTAGTGCCTGAGCTTTCTCATGAGTGAAGTGAGCCAAATTCAATGTCATAAGATAAAATATCATCATTTGTTCCCATCTTTTAAAATCATTTCCATTGAATTTTTCTGGCTTTTCCCCATGATTTGCCGGTACTGCCAGAGTCATCACTAGTACAAACAGGTGTGGGGTCGGAGTAAGAACAGTCTTAGTATTTTTTGTTTCAGTAGTCATATTTCTAACAAAATAATTAATGCACCAATCACAAATTTATACAGAATATGAATTACACACAAAATATACAAAAAAATATTTTGTAACAAAATTCCAATGATAAACAATATATGACTACTATGTTATCAAAGAAATCATTAAATAGTATATTACTACTATTTGAGAAATTAAACAGTATTTGACTACTATTTAATTTCCCGAAACAAAATATTTGTCTGTTTAACACACAAATTAAAAAAAAATAGAAATCTACTTTAAGATTGTTATTACCTCAGTGGTTGTGTGTGTGTAAATGAAATGTATAAATAAAATAAACAACAAAATAAAAATAAAAATAACTAATCCAAAAATTAATTAAATAAATTAAATTCTGAATTAACTGCTTACATAAATTATAAGTAGAGGCTTGTGTTAGACACAATCTTCTTAAAGTAGATTTCGTCCTAACTCCAGTGCTTCGAGATTTAATGGTGTCTACTTTTCAGGATGCAACGACTACTACTTGATTTGCAGCACTACAAAATCAAGTCTGGCGAACCAAACAATACTGTAACTCTCTCTTCTTTTTCCTAGAAACTAAATGGTAGACAAATCCAGGAGCATAGGATGATGAACAGAAGAAGAAAATGAAGAATTCAATGAAATGAATTGCTGGAATGGTAGTCTATTTATAGCCTAGCATGCACCTGTTCGGGTTGGATTTTGTGGCTGTTTGGACATGGCCGAAAAGGTGCAACCAGAACAGCACCGGTTTGGAAAGGAGGCGACTAGAAAAATTCAAAAATTTGAATTTGAAATTTTGGCCCAAAATTTGAATTATTTCTATAAGGAAAAAAAAATTTCCCGCAATAATTTTGAAAAATTCAAACGAATTTTGTTTAAAAAAAATTAAAGTTAGAATCCGACCCACACCCGCGCCCGGCTCGGCAGCGACATGTGCTCGTATGGTGGTTTTAGGCCAAGCCCACTTTGTCCATAACCCCCCTCCTTACAAAAATTGGGGTGCCCCTTGGGGCCAATCCCAGGTGTGACAAGCTAGAGTATATATACTCAAATAAATCCTTAAGCCTTTCCTATGTGGGACAAGCATATTTCATAAATGTGTAGAAACCCACCTAAAGCTATATCCACGAACACATTCATCCGAAAATGGTTTTGAGCAACTAAATACACAATGTTATTCATTACACGACATTAGACATGAACCCAATTAGAACGTTAAAAATAACACTGGGGTCCTACCTTAATTAATGCTCAAAGTTGGCAAAAATAAGATTTTTTCAAAGCCATTTTCCAACAATCACCAAACTCAGTCCATGGTTTAAACAAAACCATCCATGGGTTTTGGAACAAATCCAGCATGGATTTGAACAAACCAACAACAACAACACTGAAAAATCCAAAAACTCTCGAGATATTGATTTGTGATTATGTTTCAATTTTAAACAGTGAATATCAATCCTAATCAAACAATCAATGACAAATTGGCACAACAATTTAATGTGAAAAAAATCACAATTGGAGCACTCCAATTATGATAAAAACCACGAGTCAAAACCAAAAAAAAATCCACTAAGAAGCAAAAAAGAATTACACATAAATACCCTCAATTACCTAGCGAATTTATACCCGAATTGAAGCAAACCTAATGTGCCTCTTCCAACAGCATCTTCACCATGAAATTGTTTTGTCCAACGTTGGATCCATAATGCCGATGTCGAATTCATGGTAATGAGCCACTCCGGAATCCACCAAAACTTCAGGCCCAAGTTCCCGGAATCCACCGATGAACATCTCTCTTTTTATGTAAATAAAATAACAAAAGCAACCCTTGATGTTTGCCACTATGCAATTCGTTGATCAATCGATCACCTTCTATGCATCAAGGAAACTCATATAAACGACCCTCAAATGTAGAACACTATGTAGTTTTCTCCTCTTTAAGAATTTGGATGGGTTCAACCTTAAAAATAGCAAACGACGCACTTTATAGAAAATAGAACCGCGAAGACCGCTCGAGCGGTGTGAATAAAGACAGTGCAAAACATATAGGCGGCTTGAACGTAACATCCACTGCCCAAGTGGTAAAACAAGATTTCTAGAAGTTCTAACTGCAAGCTGAAATACTGGAAGTTCTACTTCACCGCTCGAGTGGTCAAACAACTTTGGTTTCTATTCGCATAGTCAGCGAAGTGCCAAATAAGGACTGCTCAAGATATGAAATGTCTGCATAATCTCCTATAACAAGCACAATTTGGGT
>JAPPVO010000010.1:33081951-33171582 GCA_030407325.1 Camellia japonica | reverse complement strand
GCTTTTACCTATTTTTCTACTTCAACTGTTGATTAAGTGCTTTTTTTGTGGGTATACCCATAGGGAATCAAAACTCTTCAATATAAAATGACCAAACGTGATCAAAAGAGAGCAAAAAGTGATTAAAAAAAAAAATTAGGTGGAGAAGATTAAAAAACCGATCAGAAAGTGAGAAGATGATACGACTTCGGCTTCTTCTCTTCTTCTTTGTTGGTTCTCCTTTTCTCTTCTTCTTCGCGAGTTCTCTTCTTCGATGAGTTCTCCTGGTTAAGTTATCTCTCTGCCTCTGTTTTTCTTCCTTTATTTTTTTTCCTCTTATTTTCTTATTTTCTTCTTCTCTTCTTTGATGGGTTCTCTTCGTTGGGTCTGCCTTTGTTTTTTCTTTCTTTTTTTTCTTCTCTTCTTGTTTTCTAATTTTGTTCTTCTCTTCTTCTCTTGCTTCTTTGTTGAGTTATCTCTCTATTTTTTCTTCTCCGTTATGCTTGTGAAGTTGTGCATGCAAAAAAAGTGGCTTGTTTCTCCTCTGTTTCTTTTACTGCAACTAGTGTAGGTTGCTCTGTTTCTTTTTTTGTGGATGATCTTAAACTTGAGATTTTTGATGGATGTGATGTGATAATTTATACCTTTTGTTGGATATTATATTTCTAGTTTTTAGAAGATTGAATGTTATGTTTTTGGAATTCAATATATATTTGTTATGTTGAAAAGTTTGGCTATTTTATTTTATAATTTTTCTTTTCTTCTACTACTTGCGCCTCGCCTCGCGCCTTGCGCTTAGGCTATAGGAGACCTTTGCTTCGGTGCGCCTAGCGCTTTTTTCTTTAAAATATTTACTTAGTTTATTGTTTCTGCTACTAAATTTGATTCATTAAGACTGAGACAGTGTATTAATATGGCATTTGTTTTAGATATTATTAATTGTACAATGGCTGTTTTGAGTTTCAAATGGGGTGAAAATATATGGCAATTGTCTGTGTTGATCTGTAACTTTATACATACATACAAGTATGATCAGGAGTTAGAATGCAAAACAGTTGAATTTTAGGGTTAGGTTTAGAGAGGAAGAGAGAAAGAAGATGTTTTGACTAATTGATTTAGTGTTATTAATCAACCCTACACTAGCAACATATATTTATATGAAGACATATTATAATATGACCATAGTACCCTCAACTAATAAAATAATAACAGAATAACATCTAACTATTATAACACTCCCTCTCAAGTTGGAGCATAGAGATCAAACATGCCCAACTTGGTAGATAAGCAATGAAAAAAAGATCAAGCATATCACCCAATTGATCTTCAGAATGAACATAGCAAGTCACAAGGTGCTTTCTCAGTAAGAGGTCTTGAATAAAATGGCAATCAACTTCAATATGTTTCGTACATTCATGAAACACTGGATTATTGGCAATAAAGATAACGACTTGATTATCACAACAAATATTCATAGGAGTTGGAACAAGAATACCAAAATCTTTTAGAAGAGAGTGAACCCCCAACTTAAAAGTGGTATGACCCATGGCACGGTATTTAGTCTCGGCACTAGAGCGAGTGACAATTGTCTGTTTTTTGCTACGCCAAGTAACAAGATTACTGCCAACGAAGGTACAATAACTTGAGGTAGAACGACAATCAGTTCGACTGCAACCCAATCAACATCACTAAAACTAGTGACAGACAAGGAAGAAGATGGATGATAGAGTAGACCACGACCCGGGGCACTCTTTAGATGACGCAAGATACAACAAACTATTTCAAAATGAAAGTGATGAGGAACATGCATAAACTAACTAACCATACTTATAGCATATGTAATATTAGGATGAGTGACAGTAAGATAAATCAATTTCCCAACTAAACGAAGATAATGAGCAATATTAGAAAACATGTCCCCAGCATCACCATCAAGTTTAGCACGAGTCCATGGAAGTATCACTCGAATGAGAACCTATGAGACCAATCTCAGAGAGAAGATCAAGCACATACTTGTGTTGCGAGAGAAACACCCATGAGAAGACCGAGCAACCTCAATCTCGAGAAAATAACGAAGATGACCCAAGTCTTTAGTGTGAAAGTACTGACCTAAATACTGTTTTAAATCAACAATACTAGTGGAGTCACTGTCTGAAATGATGATGTCATCTACATAGACAATGAGAACAATATCTAGAAGTGGAATGGCAGAACCCATATGCAAGCACAACGGTATTGAAGCAATCAAACCAAGCACGAGAAGATTGCTTGAGACCATCAAGGCCTTCCGCAACAAACCATATTCTTATTACTGGGAACAACATAGCCAGGCGGCTGATCCATATATACCTCATCTTGGAGATCACTATGAAGAAAGACATTCTTTATATCATGCTGATATAAAGCCTAGGATTGACTGACGGCAATAGAGAATAGTATTTGAACAGAGTTAAGGCAAGCCACAAGAGAGAAGGTCTTCAGATAATCAACACCATAGGTTTTTGTGTAGCCTTTTACCACACTTCTGCCAACATCGGGGCTCAGAATGACCCAAGGAACCACAGTAAGTAAACTTTCGATCACCACGAGATGCAGAACCATTTCAATGCCCACTACCACCATGAGAACCATGAGAAGAATGACCACCGTGGAAGCAATAGAAACCAGCATGCGAGCCACAGGGACTAGGGTGGCCCTGAAAACTTCCATGGGTAGACCCACAGTCACCACTACTAGAGATCAACGCAGAAGAGAACAAAGTTTGAGAGGCAGAACTAGATGAAGGTGAACCCTGTCCCAAAAAAGAATGCAACATGCAACAACCAAGAATAGACATTAGCAACGGAAGGTAACGTCTTACTTACTAGCAAGGATTTGATCTTTGAAACCCCACAAATCAAAATCTAATCCCATGAGTAAAGAGGCCATTATAAACTCCTCCCAATTACGTTTTTGTTTTGCCACATCAGTAGTAAAAGATATGTGCTGTAATAATTGATCGCACAAGTTCTTAAAGCCACTGTAATAATCCGAAAGAGAATGGCTAGATTGTCGAGTGGCAAAAATCTACTCCTATAACTCATAGACTCAGGAGACAAAGTCTGATTAAAAAAAAGACTAAACAAGGGAGTCCCAAATTTCCTTTGAGGTGTCATAAAATTTCACAGTAGTAACAACATGAGGTTCCAAGCTATGCCAGAGCTATCCTATAACACAAGAATCCTCACTACACCAGTCATCATAGGTTTTATTAGTAGCAGCAGGAGGAAGTTATATAATAAAGCGGAACTTTTTCTTACCATGCAAAAACATTTTAACTGCATGAGCCCAAGCCAGATAATTCAAACCATTTAGTTTTTTTGGTAGTAGTAGACTTAGGTAACTCATCATCTTTAACCATAGGAGGTTTTGTTTCAGCCATGGAAAATACATAACAACAAGGGAGAAACTTGACAGCAACACATCAACACAGCCAAAGTAATAGTAGCAAAGCAGCAACAAAGTAGCCAAAATAATAAAAATAGAAGTCTGAAAAAAGACCTAGTGTTGCTAAACACTGGAAGAGGAAAAAAAACATCAAAAAATCCAAAAAAAACACTACCAAATCTCGAAACAAACCTCAAGGAATACCCCTCTATAATTTTCTGCACCTATAGAGATACCTATAGAGATGAGCCCACTAGGTATAACTCGCACAAGGAGAGCAGAAGCAGCATTTATGATTTTTCACCCAAAATATTCGAAAATCATTTGAAAATACAGTACTTACATCAAATGGCTCCAAAAAATTCTACAACAATCACCATTGAACTCAGAAGAAAGAATCTATCCTTGAGAGCCCAACTTGTCCATTCGGATGATGACATCACGTTTACGTCATCATACGGATGATGACATCAGCACATTGCTGTCACCTCACAATGATCTCTAGATTCTGATGAACACTTGAGAAGGCAAGAACGTTGCTCTGATACCAAATTAGAATGAAAAATAGTTGAATATTAGGGTTAGGGTTAGAGTTAGAGAGGAAGAGAGAAAGAAGATGTTTTGACTAATTAGTTTAGCATTATTAATCAACCCTACACCAGCAACATATATTTATATGAAGACATCTAACTATTCTAAATAAAATAATAACAGAACAACATCTAACTATTCTAACAATATCAATGACATAAATCAATGCTCTTGCTTATATGAACTTGATGTTGGCAATTTTCAATGGGTGCATTAACGTGTTGGTTATGTTCCTTATTCTCCTGATTTCTGCTAATGCAGCTTTTTTATGTGGTTCAGTGATACCCAGAAGAAAGATGATATGGATGAGATTCACAATGAGGTAATTTGTGCTTTTGACGGATTGTATAGAGAACTTGATACTTATATGAGAGGAATTCAGTTTGCTGTATCTTTCATTGATATCACTAGGTTCTTTCATATTATGGCAAGTAATAGGCAGCAAAAGAATTTGATAGATACTGTTCTAGTGGAGGGAGTGAGCTATGAGAAACCAGTTCAGGTGAAACAAGTAGTGGTTAGCCACTTCAGAAAGCATTTCTCAGAAAATTGGTTCTCCAAGCCAAAGATTTCAGGTCCTTTTGCTGTAATTAGTTCTGAGACAATAGTTAATTTAGAAGCATTGTTCTCTGAAGAAGAGATTTGGGCAGCTATTCAAGACTGTGATGGGAACAAGGCCCCTGGACCAGATGGTTTTAACCTAGCTTGCATTCAAAAATGTTGGAAAATAATGAAAGGAGATATAATTCAAATGTTGCATGAATTTCACACAAATGGTAAGCTGTCAAGGGGTGTCAACAGCTCTTTCATTGTACTTATTCCTAAGAAGGACAATCCTATAGACTTGGGGAACTATAGACCCATCAGCTTGGTCACCTCAGTCTACAAGATTCTGGCCAAGGTGCTATCTAAAAGACTCAAGAAGGTTCTTTCTTCTGTGATAAGTGAAGTGCAGTCAGCTTTTGTAAGTGGCAGGTATATCTTAGATGGGGTGCTAATAGCAAATGAAGCTGTAGATGGATGGAAAAAATCTAAGAAGAAAGGCATTATCCTAAAATTGGACATTGAGAAAGCCTACGATTCAATAAATTGGGAATTCTTGTTGGCAATGATAAGAAATTTTAGATTTGGTGACAACTGGATTAGGTGGATGAAGGTTTGCATTTCTACAACCATGGTGTCAGTTTTGGTTAATGGTGCAACCACAAAGGAGTTCCAGCCACAAAAAAGGGTTAAGGCAAGGGGATCCTCTCTCTCCGTTTTTGTTCATTATTGTAGCAGAAGGTCTCAATCTATTACTGGCTAGGGCTAAAGTGCACGGTCTATTTAGGGTTGCTACAGTTGGTTCCAATGATGTGAGTGTCTCACATCTCCAATATGCAGATGACACTATCATATTCTGTGAAGGTGATAATGAGGATATTTTGAGCATCAAAAGGGTGTTGAGGTGCTTTGAGGTGATGTATGGGTTAAAAATCAGTTATCATAAAAGTGTAGTTTGTGGAGTGGGCTTCCAAGATGATCAATCTAAGGATTTTGCTAAGATTTTGAACTGTTTGACTAAGAAATTGCCATTTTCTTTCTTAGGTCTACCTTTAGGGGGCCAATCTTAGAAGGCAGAGCACATGGAACCCAGTAGTGGAGAAGGTGAAGAAAAAGCTGTCTTCTTGGAAGAGGAAATTACTATTTTATGCTGGTAGGTTGACTTTGATCAAATCAGTCCTCGCTAACTTGCCAACCTATTTCCTCTCTCTTTTTAGAATGCCTAAGGGTGTTGTTAAGTCTTTAGTCAAGTTGCAGTCATCCTTTCTATGGGGAGGGAATGATAATAAAAGGAAAGTGCACTTGGTAAAATGGAAAGAGGTCACCAAAAGCAAAAGTCAAGGAGGTTTGGGTGTGAGAGACTTAGGTGAGGTGAATGAATGCTTGTTATTAAAGTGGTGGTGGAGGTATGGTAATGAAGTTACAACTCTGTGGAAAGCTATGGTTTGCTCAAGGTATAGCAGGGCTGGTGGAGGTTGGGCTCCAGCTGTGAGTCTTTGAGGTGGGGTATCCACAGTTTGGCTGGATATTGTGCAGCTTCTTTCAGTAAACCAACACTTGGGTGAGTTCTATGGTGACCATTTTAGAATTAAGGTTGGAAATGGGGGGAGAATCTTGTTCTGGTATGATGCATGGCTTAACAATAGAGGTTTGTAGGTTCAATTCCCCATATTATAAATTTTATCCATTGAGAAAGAGAAATTCTATAGCAAATCAGTGCCAAGAAAGGTAACTCAGGGGTGTGGCAACTTAGCTTTAGAAGACAATTATTAGCTTGGGAAGCAGATGAGCTGCAGAGGCTGATGGGTTTGCTGGTAACATCTCCTTTGGTTAGTTCTGATCTTGTTGATTCTTGTTCTTGGCTAGCTAATAGTTCAAGGCAGTTTTCAGTCTCTTCTGTGGGGAGATGGTGGGATGCAGCAAAAGGGCCTGACCTGGCTATACCTAAAGGGGTGTGGGTTTGTTTAGCTTCACCAAAAGTGCAGTTCTTTTGCAGGTTGGCTTGGAGAGGCAAAGTTAAGTCTTCAACCTTCCTTCAAAGGATTGGGGTGTTAGATGCATCAGCAAATATTTTGTGTCTTTTGCCAATCTGAGGTGGAATCTTTGGATCATGTGCTTTTGTTTTGTCCACCAGTCTGGAAGTGTTGGTCTCAAATGGTAAAGTGGAGAGATCAAGTTTGGGCAATCCCTGGATCAGTCGAGAGCCTACTACACTGGTGGTCTGCTGGCAAGCGAAAGCATTGGGTTTCCAAAATATGGGAGATAGTTCCCTCAGTTGTGTTATGGTCTGTTTGGAGATTGCGAAATGAATGTCTTTTCAAAGGGGCACAACCTATTTTTGATGACTTTTGTGAAAAAATGAAGGTGCAGATTGCTTTGTGGGTAAAATGGAGCTTGGAGGTTGATTATACAGTTCATGATATTGTCTCTAAGCTTAATCAGATTAGGATGTCTAGTACAGGTTCCCTGTGATTCTGGTTTCAACAGTGGTCTTTTGGTCTTGGCAACTGGGTTGCTTTGTAGTGATGTGCTACTAGTGATCTATCTCTGCTGGAGTGTGTTCTGTGGCTGGTTCTGCTGATGTGCTGCTACTGGTATTTTTTGAGAGAACAGCTAAGGTTGCAGAAATAGTATCTCTAGGATGGTATGTGCTGCTATTTGCTGTTTCAATGTACTGTTAATGTGTTCTGTGGTTGTATCTTTTGGGCTGGTATGTGCTGGTTTTTGCTGAATTTTGTAGGATTGGATTGCTTATCAGTGGCTGCAACTTGAGGTCTAGTGTTAGGTTCTAGTTTTTGCCTATTGTGTAGCTCTCGTGGTTGCTTAGCTGGTTAGTTGCTCAACTGGTTGTTGCTCAGTTGGTTTTTCTTTGCTTTTGCTCTGTTGGTTGGTCTCTCGCCAACTAAGAGGTTGGAGCTTCATCTAGCTCCAAGCTCCTCTTTATTGATGTATTTTTTCATACTTTGTATGTGTTTCATCAATAAAACTTTCTTTTGCCGATCAAAAAAAAAAATTTGATATGTTCTCTCTTTTTTCAGGTTGCTTAGATAATCAAGGAGGATTTATGGCCTAATCCTCTCACATATTTCGACGATGTAACTTTTTTTTTTTCCCTTTTTGTTTACGTCCCTTAAAACAACAATCATGTTATTATTGTGGCCTCCAAGTATTTCTTACTTTCCTAATTATCTAATGGCTGTAAATAACTTTTGTGTAGGAGGCTGATGAAGAGGATTTTGATGGGGAAGAAGGTGATGAAGAGGTAGATAAAGATTCTAGTGAACTCCTTATATACTTTTTGTTGGACTATTCAGACTTCTTTACAGTTGTTCTATATCATCACTGCTTGTACATACAAGTTCTTCTGTTGTTTGGGCTTGTCTTAATTTTGCTATTGCTTCTATTCTTCAAATCTCTTGATGTGATGTTGTAGTGTTTCACTTATTATGTCATATGCGCGTGTTTTCCTCTTGCCTAATAAACAATTGGACCATGCGAGAGAATGTGGCTAATGGAACTAGTTGATAGGCTGGTCTGACAGATGCAAGTTGTTTGTTTTGATTTCTGTATCTCTTGCTCTCTCTGGTAGGAAAAAGGTTCTGAAGACGATGATGATGAGAAACATGATGACAAGGGTGATGATGATGATGGAAATTGAGCTTCTTTAACAGTTGTTTTACTAATTTTGTCTTCCATGGCTTTGGTATGGCTCCTGCAAAGGTGCCTTTGGTCGGAAAAGAACCCGAGTGACATGGTTTTTCTACCATTGTTGGTTAGTGGTTCTCGAACCTTCTCTTTCTTGATCAAGGCAAATCTTTTTGTTTCTTTTATAGGGTTACCCGAGGGGTTTGTCTTCTCTGGATTGCAGGTTGCTAGATGAATATAGGTATTTAGCTTTTTTAATCTACTCTAATGTCATGAACTTCATTGTGTGTGAGAGAGATAATTTATACTTTTGGATGTAAAGCTGTTTGGTTGGCCTATGTATGCAGATTTTTTGATGTCCTAAATTTTTCTTTACAATTTCTAGATTCTGGCTTGGGAATGCAAATGAACTTTACTTGAGTTTAGTTTGTTCAAAAGCTCTTTTGAGTTCAGATTGTTGGTTAAATCACTACAAGAAAAGGGGTTTTATAACATGGAAGCATTTGCGACGGCATCACTTACCGTCACAAAAAGTGATTTTTTGCGATGGCACCACTTGTCGTCACCAATAAATGGATTTTTAGCGACGACACCCCTTCTTGTCGTAAAAAAATAACTTTTTTGCGACGGTAACAACTGCCGTTGCAAATAATGCTCATTTTTTGCGACAGTAACCTATGCTGTCACAAATAAAGTTGTTTTTTGCAACAACATGAACTGTAGTCGCAAATAAGAGAGTTTTTTGAGAGGGTAATAAGTGCGGTCGCAAAAAAAAAGAAAAAAAAAAAGACTGTTTTGATGAGACTGCATTAGAAGTATTAGCGACGGCATTTTGACGTTGCAAAAAACTAAAATTTTGTAGTGTTTCACTCATTTTTTCATCTTCCTGTCTTTCTATCTCTCTCTCTCTCTTTTACTTATCTCTCTTTTCTTTCTTTTTCTCTTATTCACTCATCATTCTTTGTCTTTCTGTCTATGTCTCTCTCTCTCTCTCTCTCATACTGTGCTCGCGTTGCTCACTTTCTCTCTCCCATCTTCTTGATTTACCGATCTTCCTCTCGATTTATCGATTTCTTTTTTTATCTCTCTCTCTCTCTCTCTCTTCTTTTAATCGCTCATCTCTCATTTCTCTTAATCACTTGTTGAAAATCAAAAAATGAAATGGGCCGCTCTCTCTCTCTGTCTATCGCTCATCTCTCTTCTCTCTCTCTCTCTCACTCATCACTCTTCTCTCTGGCTCTCTCATCTCTCTATCTCTCTTGCTCATCTTTCTTCTCTCTCTCTCTCTCTCTCTCTCTCTTTCTATGTCTCTCTCTATAGCTCCCATTCATCTCTTTTTGCTGTCTCTCTCTCTCTCTTGCTCATCTTGTTTCTCTATCTTTTTTTCTCTTGCTCTCTCTCTGTGTCTCTCTCTCACACTCATTACTCTTCTCTCTGGCTCTCTTATCTCTCTTACTCATCTTTCTTCTCTCTCCCCTCTCTCTCTATCTCTGTTCATCTCTTTTTGCTATCTTTCTCTCTCTCTCTCTATCTATCTATCCCTCGTTCATCTTGTTTCTCTCTTTTTTTTTCTTTCTCTGTGTGTCTCTCTCTCTCTCACTCATCTCTCTTCTCTCTCAATCGTTCATTTATCTCAATCACACTCATCTCTTTCTCTGAGCCTATTGTTGTTGAAAAGGAAAAAGTCAAAAAATGAAATGGGTCTCTCTTTTTGTCTCTTTCTCCTTGTGTCTCTCGCTCATCTCTCTTCTCTCTCTCTCTTTCACTCATCTCTCTTCTCTATCTCTCTTATCTCTCTTGCTCATCTCTCTTCCTTTTTTTTATGTCTCTCTCTATATCTCTCTTGTTCATATCTTTTTCTCTTTCTCTCGCTAATCATCTCTTGTTTCTCTCTCATTTTCTGTTTCTCTTTCTTCATAGCTTTCATTGCGCAGCAAAATGGACACGGAGGTTTTTGGCAAAAAAATGAGTTTTTTTTTTTTTTTTTTTTTTTGCTATAACAGCCTTCATCCGTTGCAAATATAGGTTATTGGCGACGACAATACCCCCGTCGCAAATAAAAAAATTACTAAACGAGCCATGGATTCATTGTTTAGGGCCTGTTTGGTAACCATTTCGTTTTCAGTTTTCAGTTTATATTTACAAAAATTTACAAAACTGTTATAAAAACTTGTTTGATAAATTTTTTGGTTTGTAAATAGTTGACTCAGTTTATAAATTTGAGGAAAAATTGTAAACTCAAAAAATGAGTTTACGTTGGTTTTTTAACAGAAATTTAAAAATTTCACTAACAAATTTTTTTTAATTAATTTTTTTCTCAAATATTTTTTTTTCACTTAATTTTTTTCAAATAATTTTTTTCAATTATAATGTGTATGATCCCATTGTCATAAATAATAAAAAAATAAATATAAATATTTTAGACTTAAACAAACATACTTTTAAATTTATATTTTAAATTTTTTTTAAACATTTTGTTCAAACCAAATCACGTGATTCACACCGCATATCTAACTCTCCTCTTCTTTTCTTCTTTTTGTTTTCTTTTTCCCACTCTATCCGAATTCCCCACATTCTTTCCCCCCTTCTGTTTCTCACGATCTCAAATCCCCAATCCGCAATCCCCTAAACAAAAAAAAACCTCAAATTAAACCGTAACAGCTCTAAACATCTCATCGTATTCACAGATTGGTAACCAACATTTGTCTCACCTCTTGCTCCTCCACCACGCCGATCGCCATCATCATCGCCTCTATTAGCCTTGCTTGTCGCCGCCGCCACTAGTAGCATTGCCGGTCGCCGCCGCATCTTTTCCGCTCGCCGATTTGGTACGTGCTTTCTCTTTGCTCTCTTTCTACTGTCTCTTTCCCTTATTCTCTGTTTTGGGTTTCTTTGTAGTGTTTTTTGACGAAATGGTTCTCTAGATTTGGACCTTTTGCTTCTTGATTTGGAGTTTCTGTGTTTTCTAGGGCTGGAAAGAGAAGATATATATTTTTTCCCTTGTATTGGACACATGGTTTGTAAAGGGTTTTCAATCTTATTAAAATCTGAGTTTTGTAATGGATTTTGAAGAGATATATTCAAATCTGAGTTTTGAAAATTGCTGTAATTTTTTTTTTTTCAAATCTAAGTTTTTTTGTTCTCTCTATTTTTCTGGAAAAAAAAATGCTCTGCTTATTTTTTCTCTCTGTTTTGTGTGTTGATCAAATGATTCATAATAATTCTAGAAAATCAGGTGAAGATGATTTCACTTTGGGGACCTAACTGTGGCACCCGCTAAAACACCAAACAAATGTTATGAACCAAAAAGAAAAAAGAAAAAAAAAAAGTATTTGAAAAAAAAAGAAGCAGCATGTTATATATGTGTTTTAAGACCCACCTTCAACAATGAAACCAACCTTAAAAAAAAGTATCTGCTTCTCAAGACCCACCTTCAACAATGAAACCAAGACCATCTCTGCAAAATGAAATTTCTCAACAGGTATTTCTTCCTTCTCAACTCTCTCTCTCTCTCTCTCTCTCTCTCTCTCTCTCTCTCTCTCTCTCTCTCTCAATATGTGTTTTAATTTTTCTTTGTCCAGTCTTTCAGTATATTTAATCATTTCCTTTGTAATCCCAATTTTTTTTTCTTATATGGGTTTTTTTTTTTTTTTTTTCTTCTCTAGAAGTTCAATTCTTTGAAAGGGTTTTGCATTTTATGCTCTAGAAACTCAAATAATAAGGACTAATTATAGCTGGGGGTTCCCAAATTTTCATTTTATCTGATTTTTGTTTATTTTTAAGGCTTTAAATGGAAATATGTTCTGTTGGTTTAGATGGAGTATTGATTATGTGTTTCCAATGGAAAAGGATATAATATTGGTAGATAATGAGTTAATGTCACAGCTGGGGTTTTAAGCATTCAGCATCCCATTGAAATATCAGTATTTATTTGGGGTTTCTAGTAGTTGAGATGTGAATATAGTAAAAACCAACTGGGTTTGAGTTAGGAGTTTGAATATAAGGACACTACAACAAAAGTAACCTATGGTGACGAAAACTAGTGAAGAAAATAAATTTCATCACTAAATAAGAATAATTCGTGAGGAATTTATAAATTTTGTCACATATAATAAAAAATAAAATAATAGGTGACGAAATTTATTTTCTTCAATAAATACTTCCTTTTAGGTTTACTTTATTTGAGTTAAGAAAGTGAAAGACATTGATCTTATGAGTACTGTTAGTGTACATTAGTGCTTGTAATGATGTTAGTAGGTTAGTACCTGTCTTTATTATACATTACTTTAAGTTAGTGTTCGGCTACTTTCCGCCACTTTCCTATTTTAGGTTTGTAATCCTCTCCTATATAAGGAGCTTCTAACATTGTTAAACAGATAACATATATATCATTCAATACATCAATACATACATAATTGATTCTCTCTCTCTCTCCTTCTCTATACATTATTCTAACATGGTATCAGAGCTATAGGTTAAGCTCTTAGTGTTCTTCGCCTTCCGGCGGGCGGCAACCTTGCCTTAACCGCCCGCTGGACCTCAACCAATTGAAACTTCCAGCACATGCAACAATGGAGGCTTCTCTGCAACTCAATGTGAGAACCTTCAGATTCCAAAAGTTCAATTCTAAACCTGTATCCAAACATGCCACCAAATTCGCTATGATTCACTGCTCCGCTGCCACACCCACACGACGCTACATCATCACTCTGCTTCCAGGTGATGGCATTGGCCTTGAAGTCATCTCCGTTACCAAGAACGTCCTCCAGCTCACTCTGCCAGCAATCGGCCAGCAATCTTGCCTGCGCTGCCCGCTAGAGTTTCTACACAGAGAGGGTCAACCTCCTGGGCTGACTTCTCTCTCTCAGGGGACATAGCTCTCTCTCTCTCGGATGGAGCATTGATCTAGAGCTAAAACATATACACATGCATGCTCTCTATCTCTCTACATATCACGTTGAGTGGAAAGACACACACATGGGGGGAGTATAACAATCTCTAAACCATGGCTCTGCAACATTGGGACGACATAGAGGAAAAAGATTGAACAATACATCAGCATATCAGAGCTTTGCAATCATCGAGGAGCACCGCCATTCGCACGCTGCCCACCGTCGCAGCTCTGATTGCTACCGACGCTGCTACCCAAGCTACTGTTAGCACAAACCGACGCCAACTCTACTCCGCATCGGTGTTTCACTTCGTCCAGCGTCACTTTATCAGAGTTCCTGACATACCAAAGCTCAATCTTGCTTCCTCAGTCGTCGGAGACCACCGCCGCTTGCACGTCGCTATCCCTTCACCGAAGCTCCGTCGCGACACCGGCCTTCCTTGCGTCGTGTAACACTCCATCGGCCTACGCGAGAGTCAGGGGTGTGATCATTTAAAAATACAAACACAAAATCATGTTGTCTCCACCTTTATTTCATACAACCCATTCTCCCCTCCTATTTTAAACTTTCTTTAAACTTTTCTCAAAGTGTTTGATCTGTCAAAGACGTGGCTACAAACAAATACCAAACACACTATTCTCACTAAACTTTTCTTTACACTCATCTTCCCACTACCCACTTTTATTTTATTATAATCAACATACCCATCATTCTTTTCACCACTTTGTCAACTTTCCAACCCATCCTCCTTCACCTTTTGCACCCCACTCACCGACTCCCTCACCACAAAATAGAATACCTTTATTTATTTTATCTTATCTTTCTTGTGTCCTGTGTATTCTGTGTGTGTGTCCAGCACGTGTCTCTCCCCCATACCACCATACCCACCATTTCTTCCTCTTGTATTTTATCCTATTTTATTTTCTTTTATCACAAGCACAACAATATCCAATACTCAAAATGCCAGCATACCATCACAGACTATTATTCACAAAACCACCAAATTCAAGTCCTACATTTCCATTGCAATACCAGAGCCTTACCAATACACACACACAACACACACAAATAAATAAAAATAAATAAATAAATAAATAAAACAAAACAAAACAAAACAAAATAAAATAAATAAATAAATAAATAAAAATAAAAATAAAAAACAAATTCTCCAACCACAACCCACAACCACAACAAAAATCGGCCTTACTTTTTCGCCTCTTCAGCTGTTCTCTTCTTCTTGCCTTGGTCTTGGGTGTCACTTACCGGCGCAGCCTCCGTGCTTCCTAATCCACCAAACACGATGCCTCCCCGATGCTCCTCTACCTCAGCATATGGCGGACATCCAATCGGAACATAACAGTGGCCTTCCGCTTCAGCTCCTTGTTTTCCGCCTTCAGCACACATATCTCTGCTCGCGCATCCTAACCCTAACCCTAATATTCAACTATTTTTCATTCTAATTTGGTATCAGAGCAACGTTCTTGCCTTCTCAAGTGTTCATCAAATCTAGAGATCATTGTGAGGTGACAGCAATGTGCTGATGTCATCATCCGTATGATGACGTAAACGTGATGTCATCATCCGAATGGACAAGTTGGGCTCTCAAGGATAGATTCTTTCTTCTGAGTTCAATGGTGATTGTTGTAGAATTTTTTGGAGCCATTTGATGTAAGTACTGTATTTTCAAATGATTTTCGAATATTTTGGGTGAAAAATCATAAATGCTGCTTCTGCTCTCCTTGTGCGAGTTATACCTAGTGGGCTCATCTCTATAGGTATCTCTATAGGTGCAGAAAATTATAGAGGGGTATTCCTTGAGGTTTGTTTCGAGATTTGGTAGTGTTTTTTTTGGATTTTTTGATGTTTTTTTTCCTCTTCCAGTGTTTAGCAACACTAGGTCTTTTTTCAGACTTCTATTTTATTATTTTGGCTACTTTGTTGCTGCTTTGCTACTATTACTTTGGCTGTGTTGATGTGTTGCTGTCAAGTTTCTCCCTTGTTGTTATGTATTTTCCATGGCTGAAACAAAACCTCCTATGGTTAAAGATGATGAGTTACCTAAGTCTACTACTACCAAAAAAACTAAATGGTTTGAATTATCTGGCTTGGGCTCATGCAGTTAAAATGTTTTTGCATGGTAAGAAAAAGTTCCGCTTTATTATATAACTTCCTCCTGCTGCTACTAATAAAACCTATGATGACTGGTGTAGTGAGGATTCTTGTGTTATAGGATAGCTCTGGCATAGCTTGGAACCTCATGTTGTTACTACTGTGAAATTTTATGACACCTCAAAGGAAATTTGGGACTCCCTTGTTTAGTCTTTTTTTTAATCAGACTTTGTCTCCTGAGTCTATGAGTTATAGGAGTAGATTTTTGCCACTCGACAATCTAGCCATTCTCTTTCGGATTATTACAGTGGCTTTAAGAACTTGTGCGATCAATTATTACAGCACATATCTTTTACTACTGATGTGGCAAAACAAAAACGTAATTGGGAGGAGTTTATAATGGCCTCTTTACTCATGGGATTAGATTTTGATTTGTGGGGTTTCAAAGATCAAATCCTTGCTAGTAAGTAAGACGTTACCTCCGTTGCTAATGTCTATTCTTGGTTGTTGCATGTTGCATTCTTTTTTGGGACAGGGTTCACCTTCATCTAGTTCTGCCTCTCAAACTTTGTTCTCTTCTGCGTTGATCTCTAGTAGTGGTGACTGTGGGTCTACCCATGGAAGTTTTCAGGGCCACCCTAGTCCCTGTGGCTCGCATGCTGGTTTCTATTGCTTCCACGGTGGTCATTCTTCTCATGGTTCTCATGGTGGTAGTGGGCATTGAAATGGTTCTGCATCTCGTGGTGATCGAAAGTTTACTTACTGTGGTTCCTTGGGGTCATTCTGAGCCCGATGTTGGCAGAAGTGTGGTAAAAGGCTACACAAAAACCTATGGTGTTGATTATCTGAAGACCTTCTCTCTTGTGGCTTGCCTTAACTCTGTTCAAATACTATTCTCTATTGCCGTCAGTCAATCCTAGGCTTTATATCAGCATGATATAAAGAATGTCTTTCTTCATAGTGATCTCCAAGATGAGGTATATATGGATCAGCCGCCTGGCTATGTTGTTCCCAGTAATAAGAATATGGTTTGTTGCGGAAGGCCTTGATGGTCTCAAGCAATCTTCTCGTGCTTGGTTTGATTGCTTCAATACCGTTGTGCTTGCATATGGGTTCTGCCATTCCACTTCTAGATATTGTTCTCATTGTCTATGTAGATGACATCATCATTTCAGACAGTGACTCCACTAGTATTGTTGATTTAAAACAGTATTTAGGTCAGTACTTTCACACTAAAGACTTGGGTCATCTTCGTTATTTTCTCGAGATTGAGGTTGCTCGGTCTTCTCATGGGTGTTTCTCTCGCAACACAAGTATGTGCTTGATCTTCTCTCTGAGATTGGTCTCATAGGTTCTCATTCGAGTGATACTTCCATGGACTCGTGCTAAACTTGATGGTGATGCTGGGGACATGTTTTCTAATATTGCTCATTATCTTCGTTTAGTTGGGAAATTGATTTATCTTACTGTCACTCATCCTAATATTACATATGCTATAAGTATGGTTAGTTAGTTTATGCATGTTCCTCATCACTTTCATTTTGAAATAGTTTGTTGTATCTTGCGTCATCTAAAGAGTGCCCCGGGTCGTGGTCTACTCTATCATCCATCTTCTTCCTTGTCTGTCACTAGTTTTAGTGATGTTGATTGGGTTGCAGTCGAACTGATTGTCGTTCTACCTCAAGTTATTGTACCTTCGTTGGCAGTAATCTTGTTACTTGGCGTAGCAAAAAACAGACAATTGTCACTCGCTCTAGTGCCGAGACTAAATACCGTGCCATGGGTCATACCACTTTTAAGTTGGGGGTTCACTCTCTTCTAAAAGATTTTGGTATTCTTGTTCCAACTCCTATGAATATTTGTTGTGATAATCAAGTCGTTATCTTTATTGCCAATAATCCAGTGTTTCATGAATGTACGAAACATATTGAAGTTGATTGCCATTTTATTCAAGACCTCTTACTGAGAAAGCACCTTGTGACTTGCTATGTTCATTCTGAAGATCAATTGGGTGATATGCTTGATCTTTTTTTCATTGCTTATCTACCAAGTTGGGCATGTTTGATCTCTATGCTCCAACTTGAGAGGGAGTGTTATAATAGTTAGATGTTATTCTGTTATTATTTTATTAGTTGAGGGTACTATGGTCATATTATAATATGTCTTCATATAAATATATGTTGCTAGTGTAGGGTTGATTAATAACACTAAATCAATTAGTCAAAACATCTTCTTTCTCTCTTCCTCTCTAAACCTAACCCTAAAATTCAACTGTTTTGCATTCTAACTCCTGATCATACTTGTATTGTATGTATAAAGTTACAGATCAACACAGACAATTGCCATATATTTTCACCCCATTTGAAACTCAAAACAGCCATTGTACAATTAATAATATCTAAAACAAATGCCATATTAATACACTGTCTCAGTCTTAATGAATCAAATTTAGTAGCAGAAACAATAAACTAAGTAAATATTTTAAAGAAAAAAGCGCTAGGCGCACCGAAGCAAAGGTCTCCTATAGCCTAAGCGCAAGGCGCGAGGCGAGGCGCAAGTAGTAGAAGAAAAGAAAAATTATAAAATAAAATAGCCAAACTTTTCAACATAACAAATATATATTGAATTCCAAAAACATAACATTCAATCTTCTAAAAACTAGAAATATAATATCCAACAAAAGGTATAAATTATCACATCACATCCATCAAAAATCTCAAGTTTAAGATCATCCACAAAAAAAGAAACAGAGCAACCTACACTAGTTGCAGTAAAAGAAACAGAGGAGAAACAAGCCACTTTTTTTGCATGCACAACTTCACAAGCATAACGGAGAAGAAAAAATAGAGAGATAACTCAACAAAGAAGCAAGAGAAGAAGAGAAGAACAAAATTAGAAAACAAGAAGAGAAGAAAAATAAAGAAAGAAAAAACAAAGGCAGACCCAACGAAGAGAACCCATCAAAGAAGAGAAGAAGAAAATAAGAAAATAAGAGGAAAAAAAAATAAAGGAAGAAAAAACAGAGGCAGAGAGATAACTTAACCAGGAGAACTCATCGAAGAAGAGAACTCGCGAAGAAGAAGAGAAAAGGAGAACCAACAAAGAAGAAGAGAAGAAGCCGAAGTCGTATCATCTTCTCACTTTCTGATCGGTTTTTTAATCTTCTCCACCTAATTTTTTTTTTTAATCACTTTTTGCTCTCTTTTGATCACGTTTGGTCATTTTATATTGAAGAGTTTTGATTCCCTATGGGTATACCCACAAAAAAAGCACTTAATCAACAGTTGAAGTAGAAAAATAGGTAAAGCCCATGAACCCATGCCTCGCACCTCAAAAAAAAGCCCTCACCTCAATGCCTAAGTTGTGCCTTGCATATTGCACCTCGCCTTGACTTGTTCGAAGAGCAAGGTTGCGCCTCGTTGCACCTTGCGCTTAGGAGTGCGCTTGCGCGCATTTTAAAACACTACTTTATTCAAAGTAAATATTTTGTCAAAAAGAGGCGCCGGGGGGTGCAACCGGTATATTGAGGCTCCTTAGCAAAACTTAGTTGTGTCTTTAAAAAAGCTACCTTAAAATAAACAAATCTCAATCTGCTTAAAACACTTCAGCATTTTTAGCTAAAAACCTCAAAGTTTTACCAAACACCCTAAAAGCAGCTCCAATGGTCTGCTATTGGAGCTGCCATTGCTAGCTATAGTTTAGTAGATTGCCCAAAAAATAGAGCTCCAATGGTCTCTCGATGGAGTTGATAAGATATAGTAGTGCCATCCATTTGGTAGATTGCTAAAACTGACAGATCATCAACAACCACCTGAAAACAGTCCCATTCTCTTCCACTCATCATCTTCTCGAAAAAACTGCCAACAAATACGTGAGATGAACTTCAACAAAGCAGAAATAAATTCCCAAAAAAAAAAATAATAAAAAATAATGAAGGTGGAATGGGACGGGATCGAGAACTACACAAAAAGAGTAAATGAGGGGTTGGGATGTCAGATTTGAGGGAAGACATTGGGAATGGAACGGGAAGTAGGAAAAGAATGAAGGTGGTGGGGTGTCGGCATGGTTGTTAAAATCGAGTTCCTACATAGGTCTCGTGGATTAGATCAAGGATCGGAGGATTCTACTTTTATAATAAAAAAATTTAAATTTTTTTTTAAAAAAAAGGTAAAAATGCAAATAAAGATGATGCATATTAGAATAAGTTAAAAAAATCACAAACCCAGCAATTCTACCTGCGATCCTATCTATGAGATCTCACACGATCCTACTATAACATCAACTCTACAACAATTTGGATCGTTTTGGCAATTCATGATTATAGGATCGCAATTTTGATACCCATGGATGTCAGATCTTCTTTTCTTCTTTTTTTTATTTATTTATTTGTATTGATGGATGGGATTAAGTGAACAAAGAAATAGTCCAAATTCTCTCAGTTCTTAAGTTAAACAGTCCAATGGTGCCATCAATAGCTAATTGCAACAGATCTCCTTATGTAGTGTGTAACGGTCCAAATGCAACGGGTCTTTTTTATTTGCTCCAACAGTGTCCTATAAATTCTTTGTATTTTTCTCATTTCAAGTTTGAAGTATTGTTTTCCAACAGCTAATTTTTTATTTGCTCCGACAGTGCCCCAATAAATTCTTTATATATTACTCATTTCAAGTGTGAAATATTTTGCTATATTTTTTCATGTAACAAAATTATGGACGATGTAACAAAAATAAATAAGGACACCATGGTCGGGATTGGATTACGGGTCTCGGATGTGGAAGATTGTTTTGATTTGCTACATGTTGGGTCTTTAAATCTTTAACCATCTACCCTCTTCTTCATTCTGTTCTGATGGCAAAACCCTAGTTGTAAAAGACATAACCTCTCGTCTTACGCTCTCTCCCTCTCTCATTTAACGACTTCATGCAACTCTCCTTTAAACAGCAGTTCTAAGTACTTCTATGTACTTTAACCATGAACCAAGTTTTATTACCACAATATGAATCGGACAATAGTAATATTCAAACCTATCGTATCTCTATTTACTACACTAGCCCACTTGAATCTAAAAGATTTAGGATACGTAGAGTTAAGACAGAGTACATGGAGTGTAATTTTAGCAACAATAATAATAGCAACAGAGAAGAAGTGAATATTGAGAACCAATAACTACCTAAGAGTGACCATTTTTGTTATTTTCATTATTTACATTGAAAGGCGGTGGAAACTCTATAAACACAGCACCTCACCTCAGAGTTTAGGGTTGAACTAATTCCCCAGAGGCTTAGAGGTTTACCCAAAGCTTTCTTCCACTCTCTTGATGTAGATACACTATAGATGCACCATTGAAGCTTAAATGTGAAGCTTTTTGCTGAGACTTTGAACACAATTTCAGATACTTGAGAGTGTTTAGATTGTGGTTTGTGAACCAAGAAGTTCTTCCATTTCTCTAGAGGTTGATCTTTCAACTCTTTCCATTACTTAATTTCTTGTTCTTCTTTTCAATACTGTTTTTCAGAATATTTTGGGCTTTAAAATGTGATTTGAACCTTGTTGAAGGTGGAAGGGTTAGCCACCCTTCCATAGGCTTGTTCTCTAATGTTGCTCTCTTGTAGTTCTTCATGTTTTTGCTTCTTTTCTTTTATTTTCAGCACTATTTTAGGTAGATTTTGATTAAATATGAACTGTATATATGCGTTTAAAACTTATATAGATAGTTTGATTCTTGTCTCATATGAAGATATTGCAAAGCTCTCTTCTAGTTCCTTCTTTATAGCATGGAAATTGATGTTTTATCCATGTTCCATGAGTAGGAAGATGAGCTTGCAATCGTCTCTCCATAGCTTTCATTTCTCGCTTTTACTTAGTTTAGTTTTGATTTTGCTTCAAAGCTACCTGAGAGCTCTTTCATCAAGACCATTAGAGACTTTCTTCTAGTTCCTTTTAAGCATGAAATGGAGGTTTCAATCCATCTTCCATGAGTAGGAAAAAGAATCTCTTTGGTTTTCTTAATGATGGAACCTCTTGTGTATGAGCTTTGCCTCCAAAATGGCTTTCTCTTAACCTATTCTCTCTAAGCTTGAGTATTTACTTACTCTTGTTTTCCATGAGATTCAGTGGGTTTTGACCATATCTTTGATTGTATCTTTCATAACTAGTTTTAGTTACCTTGTATCCATAGATTGCCATCTCGTTGCTTCACTAATCATCATTTAAATACCCTTGAGATGTTTGATGATTTGTGAAGCAAACCTACGCTCTTATTGAGAATTTCTTCATGACAAGAGGGAGCAAGAAGGATGAACATCCTTTGAAAACCCTTTATTTTGCTCTGGTTCAATTATTTTGCAACAAGTATTTCCCTAGAACTAGTGGTCGGTCGACCGGCCATTATGTTGTAATGCTGACCATTCTATGTGGCCGGCCAGCCACCCCTTTTGTACGGCTATAGTGTTTTTTTAGTGAAACAGAGCAGATCCTGAGGCCTAAAATAGAGTGATTTTTTAGACTGTAAACAGAGCATCTTCTGGTAGTGAGCAGTAGGGCTTTCTAGATGATGTTCTTGGTTGTGCGGATGCGATTCCCTGCCATTCATTTAATTCCTTTAGATTAGCCGCTTTGATTCATATTTGTAATTAATTAGTCTATTTCATTAGGATTTGTAATAATTAATTAGTTAATTCTTTTGGGTTTGTAATAATTAGTTAATTAGAACATTCGGACCCTCTTGTACGAGGATAAATTTGTAATATTTGTATGTCTTCCGACCCCCATTTCTTTCTCCCTTTTATTTACCCACTTACCGTGGTTGTATATAGCTTCATGTTTTCTTTTATCATTCTCATACTTTGTATCCATTTTTGCATACATTAAAATTCAGCTCTTATCAATTCCTAAATAATTATGTGCTCTACCTCACGCTTTGAGTTGCTTCACATGTCATGTTAGTAGCTGAATTTATTAGTTGCATTTTGTATGCGTCGCATTAGCCACTTGCATATTAAGATCTTGCATTTTTCTAACTATTTTTTTTTTTCTTTAGCTTGCCTCGTTTGAGAACTAGGTGAGCATTTTTACTTTAGCATATTACATGTGTGTTTGTGTTGCCATGTCAAGCATACTACCATGAGGCTACGTGCTTATTTGAAATACCTCTTTGAATGCCTCTAGATGAAGGCTATTTTGCTTAAGTTGGAATGATTTTGATTATTTGTACACATGGGCTAGCTTTTCTTTTAAGTTGCATATATTCAAAACTCTTTTCAAGAAAGCATGAAATCAAAGCAATCCAAAGTAAGTGATGTGGTCTATACTTGTTTGCTTTACATAGTAATGTTAATATATTAATAAGTAACATGAGTATATAATGCAAATAAAATTCACATCATGATTAGTAAAGACCGATCTTTGATCGGGGGAGTAGGGTGCTCAATTCATGACCTTTCCCTCTCATACTTAAGTTCCCGAGTTGAGGCACTTTGGTTATAACGGACAAGTGGCCTTTGGTACAAGTCACGGGTTCCAAATTTCTCAAAAATATTTAGGTGGCGACTCTAAAATTTGGCAATGCAGTCCATTTTTAGCATCTCTGATGATTACTGGACTTTCTAAGATTTGCCGGATTTAGACTCTCATTCGTTTTTCTATTTCACATTGCATTTTTGAAACTAGATTCAGAATCATGGGAGTCCGAACTATAAGGCAATCACATCCGAGGAGGCTAAACCCCTCGGAGGAGTGCAAAAAGCTAGCTACAAAGATGAACTAGGGTTTTGTATAAATTGGAATCACGAAACTCTATTTTTCAAGATAACACAGTCTTTTGTTCATCTTTCTTTCTCTTTAATTTATTTGTCGCATTTTTTTTTTAATTTCAAAAGCTCTATTTTCTTGCATTTTCGTCCCAATTTTTACCATACGAACATATATGTATATATATAGATATATTGTATTATATAACTCTTATGTGCGTATCACGTAGGACAAAGGATATTGGTGGGAAATATGAATAATTTTTCTCTTTTACCCGTATTTCGTATTTTTTTTTTCACATGACTGAATTTTGTGAAAGATTTAAAAATAAAGTAACAAAAAAGGGACATTGACACTTGTGTATAGACCAAAGTGGGATTTGAGTAAAAGTGTAGGGGGTTAACTGTCATGATTTCATGTGTATAGAGCAAAGTGAAATTTGACCAAAAGTGTAGAGGGTTGACTGTCATGATTTCATGTGTAAGGGCCAAAGTGAGAGTTGGTGCAAAGTGTAATTTACCCTATAAAATTGTATAGTAAATGTAAAATGTGTATTGAAATTTTAGGGTAAATTAGACTTTGCATCCCTGCACTTTGCACCAAATCTCACTTTGACCCCCTACACATGAAATCATGATAGTCAAATCCCTTCACTTCTGGTCAAATCCTATTTTGGTCCCTGCACATGAAATTGTGACAGTTAACCCCTACACTTTTGGTCAAATCTCACTTTGATCCCTACACAATTGTTGATGTCCTATTTCTGTTACTCAATTGCTTAAATTTATAACAGAATCTAGTCATGTGATAAGAATGTGACTACAATATGAGGGTAAAAAAGGAAAATCATCTACATTTTCCACCAATACACACTTTATCCCAACATTTTTATCAAAATATGATTGTATTAGGCTAAAATAAAAAGCAGATTGTGAACAATTAAGAAGAGGAATTAGGGTTTTGCATAAATTGGAATTACGAAACTCTATTTTTCACAGTAACACAGTCTTCTGTCTATTTATTTTTCTTTTCTCTTTGATTTCTTTGTCGCATTTTTAAAAAAAAAATTCAAAAGTTCTACTTTTTTGCCTTTTTGTTCCAATTTTTACCATATGAATATATATATATATATATATATATTTATTGTATTATATAAATCCTATGTGCTTATCGCGTACGACAAAGTGTATTGGTGAGAAATATGAATGATTTTCTTCTCTTGCCCTCATTTTGTAGCCATATTTTTGTCACATGACCGAATTTTGTTAAAGATTTAAAAATAAAGTAACAGAAGAGGGATATTGACACTTGCGTAGGGACCAAGTAGGATTTGAGTAAAAGTACAGAGAGTTGACTATCACAATTTCATGTGTAGAGATCAAAGTGAGATTTAACTAGAAGTACAGGGGTTGACTGTCATAATTTTATGTGAAGGGACCAAAGTGAGATTTGGTGTAAAGTGCAGGGTGCAAAGTGTAATTTACTCAAAATTTTAACTTGGCATTATTTGTTCTTTAATGAACTCATAGTAGACGATTACTAGTATAACCCTTTATTTATTTTATTTGATATAATTTTAAATTAAATTAATTAATGAATTTATTTTATTTTAAATTTTAATTATTACATTAAATATTTTAATCACAATAAAATTGAAGAGGAGAGAGAATTAAGAGGTTGGTTGGAGTGTGTAGCAGAGGAGAAGAAGCAAATGGGGTTAATGATGGAACATAGAAAATATTAAGAAGGAAGTGAGATTGTTTTGTTATGGCAACATTAAATAAAATGAATGCTTGTTTAGTTATGGAGCTAAAGTAAAATAGAAATAGAAAAAGTTGTTTGAATATATTGGAAATAATATTATTTAAAAGGATAAAATGGAAAAAACCATACTATTTATTAACATTTGTCCATTGACAATTTTGATATGGGAGGTTCATGTAGTTTCAAGAATTAGAGGGGAGGTTCGTGTATTTGTCAAATATCTCAGGAAGGTCGGTGTAATTAGTCCAAAAAATTATATAAAAGATGAGAACTTTTTCCTAATTATACTGGAATCAAACGTTGAAAAGAAACTAAAACCCCAACCACTAGTTGTCTCTACTGGCCATCACCACCACTACCCCTTTCCGCTACCTTACTCTATTTCCAACCACCGTCACAACCATCGTCACCTTCCTTTACCACCAGTAGCTCCTCACTTGCCACCCACAATACCCTTACGCTGTGTTTGATTGGAGGATTTGGGAAGGGATTTGGAAAGGAAAAAGGAAAAAGTAAGTGAAATATAAATAAAATATATCTACATTTCACCTAGTTTCACACACCTGTTCCCTTTCTTTTTCCAAATCCCTTCCCAAATCCCCCTAACCAAACACAATGTTAAACTCCCATCGACCAAATTGACTAATGTAAGGCTCCACCATTTTTTCCAATATAGAGATCTCCTTCACCAAGACAATATCAACCAATACACCTCCACTAGTAGTAGCTTTCCCTTCATGAGTGTCTAGATTTGATTTCTCTCTCTCTCTCTCTCTCACTCTGGGTTTTGTTTCTCACATGGTGCTTGATGGGAAGGAGTTAAGATGAGGATAAAAGAGGGTAGCAATAGATGAAATGAGTCGAGGAGGACTGAGAAAAGTGGAGTTAAGGCTTGGTTTCACAAGAGATGGTGATGATGGAGTTGAGGAAGGTAGGGTTAGGATTGATGGTCGATTAGGGGAGGGGTGCGCATCTACTACGTAGGTAAGGGAGACAAAAAAAAAAAAAAAAAAAAGAGGAAAAAAAGAAAAAGAAAATGAGAGATGAGAGAGAGACAATGAAAGAGTTGAGGCATTTTGGTCATTGCCCTAGTGGGTTTCACTTCTTTGCATATATATATTTTTTGGATTCTCCACTTATTTGTAAGAAAAATACTAGAGATCCCAACAAAATTATCAAATTTTTTAGCAAAAGCATTGCTTAATTTGTAGATAGGGAACGTTTCTTTCCAATCCGATATCAAACTGGAGTGTACTGTCGACTTATTGTGGGCCTTGATTCAAGCCCATCTTGATGATCCAAACTATTTAATGTGTAGGGCTCGTCGAGTATATCATCATTGCAAAAAAAAAAAGGTTGATTGGATATCGTTAGTCACTTGATCATATTATATTTGTATTAACAAAAGTATGATTTTAAAAATAAATCATTAACGCGAATGTAATCTGATCAAGTGGCTATTGGTATTCAATTAATGTGATTTTTTGCAGAGATGATGCACTCGACAATACCTACACATTAAATGATTTGAATTATCAAAATGGACCCATATCAGAGTCGACCATGGGCCAACAATACATTCCAGTCTGATATCGATAGAGAAAAGGACTTAAAATTCAATATACAAAAATTGAAACCTAAATTTGGTCACGAAACATTAGTGCAAGGAATTAAAATTCAGTTCCCAAATTATTTCACTACAAAATTTATTGCCTTGTTAATTTTTAGATAAATGGAGGGGATGAAAGGATCTTCTTTGGGTTGGTCTCAATATTACAAACATGGCTTGATTATTAAAATTTGGAAAATAAAAAAGGTTTGTTACAAGTTTGTTCAATATTGTTTCTAATACAAATGATCTAATCTCAATCATATTTTTGGTATTTGTTAATTTTTCTAAAAAAAAAAAGTTGGATAAGAGATCTAGTTAGTCAACAATTAGGAGAGATTGCTCAGTTATCATCAGTTTGTTTGGTTGAATTTTCAAAATTTGTTATTTATTATTTATTTTAAAAAAATAAAATTAATTAAAATATTAAATGTAAAATTCATCATTTTCATATATTTTTCATTTTTGCTACCAAAATAATCTTATAAATTTGAAAATATTGTTTTAATATTTATTTTAGCCAAACTAATTTCTATTTTAAAAAAAAAAAACTATGAGAGATTGCTCAGTTATCACTTGGTTTGTTTGGTTGAATTTTCAATTTTGTTATTAATTATTTATTTTAAAAAATAAAATTAGTTAAAATATTAAGAAAAAATTACTCAAAAATCCCATTTTGGGAAAATGTTGCTTCATTTAGTCTTGGAAGTTTTCTTCCAAACCAATTAGTCCTTTTATTTATGGTATGTTATTTTTGTTTAATTTGGAAGTTGGAGAGTTTACTTGTTTACCCTTGTGTGTGATTTTGTTTTTTTATTTTTTCCTGATATTTGGGTGAGTTTGTTATGGTATGGTGTTGTTTTTCAAATTTTTTGTGGGGTTACCCATTTGATGTAGGTTTCTGATGTGGAATCGTGGGGTTAGTGATGTTACCCATTTGCAGGTCTGTTTCATTATTGTGTTGTTGACGTTCTAAGCAACATTTGTACAAGTCAGTTTTATATGTTTGTTTGGTTGTTGGGTCAATGTCTATGGGTGTGCTTTTGTTTTCTGTGGGTGTGTCGGGAAGTCTGGATTTAAGGTGCCATTGTTACGTTGTCATTGTAGGGGTGTATTTTGATTTATTCTGCACTGGATGAATGGTTTCGAGGTGTCTTTTGATTTATTCTGCTCTGGATGGGTTGTTTCATTTTCGACCATTATGGTGTTTTGATTCATAATGTTATGTGTTGTTATTTTAATCTATCGCAGGTATGGAGTTTGTAGTGTTGCTATTGTGTACGTATGGATAGACCAGTATGGTTGTTCGCCTCCATCAAGCCTTCACATTTGCATAATTGGTTGATAGTGTATTGCGGGAAATTTGATAGCCTGGTGTTGGGGTCGGTGGGTTTCTTGTTCACCATTCCCGAATACAACAAGTTTAGGGTTCATTGTGACGAAAATGTGCAAAACATGTTGTGCCTTGCGAAGTCATTTGGGCTTGATCATATTGATGTGCTTATCCAAACGTGGAGTGAAATGTCGGGCGTTCAATGTGATGTTGCAAATTTGCCAAATGTTGGAGAGCCTAACATCGTTGATGGGCGACCGAGCGATATAGAAGACCAAACCGATTTATTGCTGTTTTATTGTCTGCACAAATCGAAGATGTTTTTGTCGGCTAGGTGGGCATTTGGTATTACACATGTTGGTCAATCTTTTTGGGGCGGCGCACATGAATTCCGGACAATGCTTTGCAAGTATGTCGTCGAATATGGGTTTCAGTTTAGATACATAAAGAATGATTCTGTAAGAATCATGGCGATGTATTCTGAGTCCATTCACCCAATTCCGACGATAACCAAACCCAAGTTCACAGCTGCAGATTACCTCATTGATCCACTTATTGTTAAGCGACCGCCCGGAAGTGTCACGACCCAACCCCCGCCCCACGGGATTAGAGACGTAATTGTTAGGGAAAATTAATGATTCCCCACAAGTAAATCAATCAATGGGAATAAAAACTAATGCAGAAAAATTAAATCAAAAGCAACACAAGAGTTTTTACGTGGTTCCTTCAATGTGAGGTACGTCCACAGGATCGAAATCTGATTCCACTATTAACCAAATAGTTTCCAAACGATTACAAACGAGACACGAATGGTCTCACAAACCACCCTTAGGTGAATTCCAAATAATCACAAATAAACAAGAGGAAAGACCTCACCAAATAGATGAACCAAAATCTTCCGAAACAAATTTGTAGAAGACTCAAAATAATAGACCCAAATCAAATCTATTGAACCAGCCGAATTCGAACCAACCACGAACAGAGTATTTTTCGAAGCTTGACCAAATCAATCCACCAAACTTAAATGCCACCAAATTGATTGATCAGCCCAAAGCATTGACCAATAGTCAACAATTTGAATTTGCCCAGCAAAGTCACCAAAAAAACAAATCAATATTGATAGCCGTCCCTCTGTCTCTTCGGCAGAACAAATAACAATATCAATATATTTATTGTGAATCTAGGGGTTTTTTTTTTTTTTTTTTATCAAAACCTTAGTTATTTCCAAATTGAATTGGGTCTCCACAAAATTAGATATAATATATTAAAATATATTATACCTAAACCAAACCAAATTAAAATTCTTTTTCCAAAACCAATTGGGTCCCACACTTTAATAAGGAGGTATACCCAACAGTAACGGGCCAGTAATCTGTGATTACCAAAGACTTGCTTAATAATAAATAGTATAAGGGGCTGGCGGAAGCCAATGATATCACAATACATCGTCCAATGAACTGTGAAACTAAAATGAATAAATAACCCTTTATATGCACCACTATATAATCAGCCAATACTATGTCATGCACATGTACCAAAAGCATATACAATACCTAGGGAATTAATCCCTTAATTAATATTCATAACACAAAAGATCTTTGCTATAAGTCACTTGATCACTTTACAAAAGAGTGAATTCATAATCACCCAAAAGCCTTGGAGTTAGACCCAAAAGAAACCTCGAAGGGAGGCACAATGGTTAGCTTGACAAACTAGAAGGTAGGTTGACGCTGTTAAGTCCTTTCTTGAGTTTGATCACCTACATGACAAATATAAACTGTGAGCCAAAGCCTAGTGAACAACAAATGCGTAAAGAGGTTGGGAATAATGTATGTTTAAACATTAAGGTCAATTCATATAGCAATAGCATGTTCATTAAAGAAAAGCATAGCAATCATAAAGATCTACGTGCACATGTAGCGGTCTTTCAAATCATAATCAATACGAACAATCATATAACTCGATATCTTGTACACATTTGGCCATGGTATTATTACCCCTAGGCGAGGGCCACATGAATATAGGCCACGGTATTGTTACCCCCAGGCAAGGGCCACATGAACTTAGACCACCGTATTATTACTCCCGGATAAGGGCCACATAAACGTAGACCATGGTATTATCACCCCCGGGTATGGGCCACATGAACATAACCACGGTATTGTTACCCCCGGGTATAGGCCACATGAACATATGGCATGAGGTGGGATACTCATTCATTCAGTAAATCATATCGTTGTAGAAACAGTCCTTAACAATAGCAATAACAGTTAGAAAGAAATATAACTTAAACAAATCTTTACAACATTGTTCCTCACAGTTCGTTCCATGGAGCACGTGGCTAGGATGCGGCATTTGACCTATATAAACACAAACAAGCACACTGGTTTATATACAGTCTCATTGGTTCAATTTCTCGTTACTTAGTCGTTAAATCTCTCAGTTTCATTCCTTAATTTCCCTCATGTTTGTAAGATGCGAATGCACATGAAAACCACGTGAAACTATGTAAACGGAGGCCCAATAGTCCAAAACATAGACCAAAAAACAGATTGAATCTGCCCTGTTAGCCGCATGTACAGTGGCCTTGGCCGCATGTGCGGTGCTTTGGCTGCCCGTGCGGTGGCCTTGGCCACACGAGTGATGGTGAAGCAGTGTGCATTTTTGGGCAAAGGAGGCTCGGCTGCTCGTGCAGTGGCCTAAGCCACTTAAGCGGTCTGGGTGAAAATCAGTTTGAAAATTCTGCTAAAAATGGAACCCTCCCCCTTTCAAACTTAAACTCAATTTTATGAAAATCATTGTCCAAAATACATCAAAACAACTTGAATTCATCATACCTAACTTCATTATAAACCATAATCTAATTCATACTTAAGTTATCAAAGGAAAGATCAATTACACAAATAAAAAACATATAAGTCATAGAACATGGGGGTTAAGTTCCAATTCATGGAGTTTTCTCTATATTGCTCATAAATCATGCAAAAGCAAGTGGTAAAACATGAAGAATGCCATGAAGATTCACATCTTGAACTAGTTCCTATATTTTCCTCCTTAGGGTTCATACCAACAATTTACACCACTCTATTTCTTGATTCAACTTAGATTCTATAATTCCATGATGAAGACAACCCAAATTCATGAGATTTAAGGAAACTTTCTTACCTTTCTTGAGATTTTGGTGAAGATTGCTCAATTTCCCCTTCTTCCTTCTTGCCCTAGAGTTTCTCCCCTTTTTTTCTTCCTTTTTGTTCTAAACTTCTCCCAAGTGTCTCTAAAAATATCTAAGTCAAGCTTTCTCTTATTTTATTGCCTAGCACTAATACATTCTAATTAATCTTAAATTAGCTTAAGAAAGGATATGCTCTTAATTAGTGTAACACATCATCTCAATTTACACTAAATCTAACCATACTACAGTGATTCAAGCTCTAATTTCCTATCACAAATATTTAATTTTAATCTTATGGTTTACTGATTCAGACAGGTTTATTTTCCATTTTCATCTATTTGTTCCCACTAATTCAATACAATGAACACATGGCACAAATAACACATGACACATATAACACATGACATATAAGTTGGCGTAATAAACACATAATTAAGGCAAATCACATAAGTTAGCAATTAATTAAGGAGGCAGCTATTACAAGAAGACCCCAACGAAAGAGGATCACATCCAAGGGTGAGGTGGTGTTACGCATTCGTTGCAGCCGTTGTAGCAAAATGGGTAATCATAACAGGAAAACATGTAAGGAACCGATGTAGCGCATCGACACATATGGTCGATGGACATATCCAACACGATTACATATTTCATGTTCGGTCATTAAATAATTTACCATCTCATTCACGTTCATACTTTGCCACATGCGAGAACCGTTGTGGACAAGTTTATTGTTGTAGAAGTCTATGACTTTTTACATTTTCATTATGTGTTTTCTAGGTGTGTGGAATACACTTTATTATATAAATGGTTTACATTGGATTTGCATATTTTTATTAACTATTTAAGTTTTTATCAGATCATTAGGTAATTGGTATGATGAGATGAGGTGTGTCACAATATGGGTAAGGGGTTTTGGTAATATGTGTTTGCATTACACTAATGAAAGTACCACATGAAAGGTGGTTTGATAAGATGGGTTGTGTTACAATATAGGTACATAACAACATGAACTTGGTGAATGGGTAGGTGTATCAGGCATTGTGTCTTGCGTTGATGTTGGTGTATGTTATCAAATATTCCGGTTAAAGGCCGTCACATCCATTTGTATTGGCCTGTTTAGTACATCAATTTTACGCACTTCATCTTAAGGTGAAGTATGTTCCAAACATTATAACATATTGTCCGTCACCAACCTTTGGAATGTTCGTTACTTGTTTCTTTTCAAGTCCATTTACCTTTTTTCGTTATGTATTCAACTTTTCACAACATCAAATTGTGAGAAGCCAAACGTGCGGGGCGGGTTGACACCAATGAGTTAAGGTTCAATTTCAGCATGACGGTTTGTGACGTAAGCAAGCCACACATGAAAATAAGGGGGATGGAGAGAAACGTACACTTTCTCCAATAAACTATTTTTACAGCTTGAATGCATATATATATATCAACTACCACGTCAAACTACATTTGTCTCATCACATCATTGGATAACCACAAACAGAAGCACGATTGTACCTGTCAAATTCCCGTTACATTAACATAATCCACTTATAATAAGATGTCAACAATGATTACACAATCAACATTTTACATTACATAACTCTTACTGCACCAAATGCTTAATTGTCACATGAAAATGTGACATTTAATTAACAATACCAACCTAGTGCACAACACTCACTTACCATACAAACAAAACAACATCACAAATTGTTGTCGTCCCTAGAGACATAAATTCATACATGGTCACATTCCGGAAATAATATTTTTATTAATTGCGATGTACTGTAATTGTTCACCACTGCGTAACGTTATATGTCAAAACCGTAAACAACTAATTCTCCTAATTAAACAGGCACAAAAATCGTCCTAACACACTGTCTTGCTTTATGTTCAGTCACGTCAAAAACTGATTAATCATTGGAGAAAAAAAAAAAGAAAAAAAACATAAAACCCAATTTAAACTTGTTGGGAGATGGGGATGTTAGGGGGCGGATAGAACATATCATGCTGTCCTAACTCGTAGTCCTTTTTCCGGGTAGCTTAGAAACATTCTCACCATCGTCGTACGTAGAACGGATAGGGTTAGTCCATCCATTGTGTTGTCAATTTCAACCCCATTGAAGTATTGCCGGATGACGAAACATACGCATATCGCATAGTCCGATCTGCATGTAAACACACATTTCCCCGAGCAGCCATTGAACATCATAAAGATCTACATCATCATAAAATTTCCCTCAAACTAACATAGACATCCCAAACATTCCACATCATTACTAACATATATACAATTGGTAAAAAACAGGAAACTCTTTGCGTCATTGCAATAAAACATGACAACCAATATTGAAATGACTCCACCATTGCAATGATGCCAATATATATGATAACAACAAACACATATCACCTGAAACACCAACAGAATGTCATGCCCAATGTTACATTACTAGAAATACAAGCACAAACAAAGATGAGCCATTGCATGACTGTACCCCCTACGTAATTACAAACCCACCTAACTAGTGACATCAAACAATGTCTAAAAAAAAAAAAGAAAACCCTACATACCCATTACATACAAACACATACTCTAACATTAACAAAACACACTCAACTATCACAATGAGAATAGACCATAAAAACAGGAAAATGAAACATCGGAGGCCACATACCTGACACCATCATTCACCAACACAATCAAAGACGCTGATGATAGGTAAATGTGAAAACGAAGCCGCCGGAGCGACGCCGCTAACATTAACCAATACTGCAAAATCACACAGGTCCAATTGCTTCTGCTGATTCAATGTTACAGTAAGTTAAGAGGTATTTCTAGGATTAGGAAGGGAAACCAAATATTATTTGGGGCAAATATGACTGATGTTTTAACATTACCAAAAACGTTTGAAAAATCTAGAAATCCGCTAGATATTGATTTGTGATTATGTATCAATTTTAAGCAATAAAACAATCCCAATCAAACAATCAAGACAAATCGACACAACGATTTTAACGTGGAAGAATCACAATTGGACACCTCCAATTGTGATAAAAAACCACGGGCAACAGTCACAAAACAATCCACTAAGAAGATATAAAGGAATTACACAAGTATACTCTCAATTACCTAGCGAATCCACGCCCGAATTGAACCAACCCCTATGTGCCTCTTCCAACCCCGTCTTCACCTCAGAATTGTCTTGACGATGAGCCACTCCAGAATCCACCAAAGCTTCAGGCTCAAATTCTTTAGAATCCACCGAAGAACAACTCTCTCTTTTGTGTAGAACAAACAAATAATCCTTTGATGTATACTCTTTAAACCATAAGTTGAATACTCAATCAAAACATCAAAGAAAACTAGCAAAATATCACCAGATATAAACCTTAATATTCAAAAAGAAGATCTGGAGCAATAATCCTAAAATCTGACAGAAACACGTACTTATAGAAATCTGGGACTGCGAAGCTCGCTCAAGCGAAGCTTCTCTCTGTAGACACCCCATTTTTGACCGACCTTAAGACTCAGACGTCACCGATTGAGCGCTCGGTGATGTTGCATATTGTGCTCGTTCAGAAGTCTCAGAGTCGCGGCCGTGCGCCCTGCCTCCGGACTTCCGAACCCTCTTCTGTGCTTTGCCTCGGTTCGCGAACCAGGCTCGGTTTTCTCTGTTTTTGTTCCTGAGGGGAGGGAGAGGTCCTGTAGACCATCTCTCAGTGGCCGTGGCTACATTTCGTGGCCGTAGGCCATTTTGCCCATTTCGGAGCCCGTTTCCCGGTTTTCGGAGCCGTCAGGCCGTGTGCCTCAGTTCGGGACCGCCTAACCATCTCCGATTGCTCTGATTTTTGGCATGCATCTTATTTTCTCCCTTTTGAGGGACACTGGGGTCCGAGGGACCGACTTCGTGGTCGAACACCACTCCCGGTACCCAACAGTCAGTTTTCGGGACCCCGAACTGCGTGTTTTGGCCCCCGAGCCTTCATTTTGCATCGGTTTGGGCTCATTTTTGGTGGAGGCCTTATTTTCATGGTTAGGAAGCTTGTAGGAGGGTGGGAGGCCAGCAATTGTTCTGACAACCAACTTTTTGTTTCGTCAAAAGTGGTTCAGCATGAATCCGGGAAGGAGAAAAGTCTGCGCGGCTTCACCGAAACGGGCGTAACTCTTTGCACAAGAGGAATTAAAATATGAGGCCACCACCATTGGAAAGCTTACTTCCGGGGCTTCATTTTGCACTCAAGAATCTCCTAAGTCTAAATCCGGGGGGAGGAGATATGGTCGGTTGAAGTCCGGTTGGACCGAATCTGCGCGGCTTTACGGAAACTGGCATAACTTTTTCTACAGAAGGAATTTTAATGCAAGGTTTGCGGCATTGGAAAGCTAACTTCTGGGGTTTCATCCTAGGGGTGGCCGGCCACTTTTCTCCTATTGACCTGGCCGGCCGGCCACCTTTTCTGGCCGGCCGGCCACTCACCAAAAAAAATTTTTTTTTTGCCATTTTGACCTAGCCGGCCATTTTCCTCTCCCTCAGTGTATTCCAGCTGTGCCAGCTGGTTGCCAATGGACCATCCTCCATACACGTGTATGGAGGATTAGAGAGGTCCCTTAGATATTTTTCATGCCTCTCCTCTATAAAGGAGAGGCTTGGCTTCTTGGCTCAAGGTTAGATATTTGTTAGACACATTTGGAGAGAGCTATACCTTCCACCTCCCATTTCTCTCCATTTCCAAGCTCCAAAGTCATTTTTCTTCAAGTTTGGTGCCATTTCTTCATCACTATCAAGCATCCCCATCACCACTCCATTTCCAGCAGCAAGGAGAGGTTCTCAGAGGCTTAGAAGCAACATTCCTCAAGCCAAGAGGTAGAAAAGAAAAGGTCTACAAGGGTAAGTCTCCATTTCCCTCTTTTGTAGCATTTTCTTGCTTCATTTCTTAAGCCTATTTGCTCACTGTTTTAGGATCCGACCCTAACTGAAAGGGTCACTCTTTTGAGCTTATATTCATGTTTGTTTAAGGGATCAACCCTGTTTGAGCCCTCCATTTGGCACTTGGTTCAATATCATCTTATATGCCATTTTTTTGCATGAAATTTCTAGCCTATGAGTGATCTGTTTTCGAGCATAATGTAAACTGCAAGTGGGCCTATTTTGAGCCTGTCTTCAACATTGAAGAAGGGCTTAATCCTGTTTGGATCCTCTATCTTGCACTTACTTCATAATCTCTCCTATTTACCGTAAATTTGCATGATTTGTTTGGCCCATATGTAAATTGTTTTGGAGCATGTCATGAACTGTGAGTAAGCTTATTTTGTGTCCCTCTACAACATTTTAGAAGGGATCAACCTTGTTGGGGCCTCCATGTTATACCTACCATTATACCCCTCTTTGGCCCCCATTTTTGCATGCCTTTTTAGCTTATCTAGCTTCTGTTTTCGGCCATCATCAGAACTGGAAATGGTCATATTTTGACCTTATTGCATATTTCAGGAAGGGTCTTTACTTGTTTGATGAATGTTTGGCCTACTTCATGTTATACCCTCTTATGGCCTATTTTTGCATGGCATTTTTGGCATGTTTTCATACTGATTTGTGGGATGTAATCTACTGTAAATGTTCATATTTTTAGTCCCTCTTCAGTGTTTTAGAAGGGTGTTTTTCCATTTGGGCTTTGCATCTACCACTTGTTTCATAGCCTCCTTTGCGGAGCCCTTTTCGCATGCCATTGTTGCCCTATCTATGCTTGCTGTTTGGCCATATTTTAGACTGGAAAATGCTTGTTTTGGGGCTTCCTTTCTACTGTATTTTCATTCCGTGTCCATATCGTGCATGCATTGCATGGCTATAGGCTATTTCGGGTGCCTAAATTCGCATTTCGGGACCATTCCTTGCATTAGGTGTCATTTCGCCATCTTTCGGGACTGTTTTCCCCCATATTTCAGTGCCGAATTCCTTGGCATGTTTGCATATCATTTCTATGTCATTTCATGCCTTAATGCCATTGCCTCGGTTTGCGTGCCCGTGTGCACGCATTTCGAGGCACCTCATTTTTCATCCAACGGCCTCTTATGTGAGCGTGGCTGAGGCCCTCTCATGTTGGTATAAGTCCAATTTGCATCGCATATCCATTTTTGTCCTGTTGCATTCCGTATGCCATTTTCTCGGTTTGCGTGCCCGTGGCCACGCATTTCGAGACATCTCATTTTAGTCTCATTGTGTATCATATTTCAGGCCGTTTCACGCCTTATGTCATGCCTCCTCGGTTTGCGTGCCCGTGTGCACGCATTTCGAGGCACTTTTTTTCATCTCGGCCTCTTATGTGAGTGTGGCTGAGGTCCACTCGTGTTAGTGTAAGTCCAATTTGTATTGCGTATGCCATTTCATGCCTTAGGATCATTGCCTCGTTTTGCGCGCCCGTGTGCACGCATTTCGAGGCATCTCATTTTCATAGCATTGTGCATGCTAGGATTGTATTTTAGTCGCATTCATGCATATCATGCATATTGCATCGTGTTCGGGATAGGAGTTAGCCCGGGCACGGGAAACGAGGCGCGTTTCGTACTCCGAGTGACGGAACGGGTCTCAATTCCCAAGTCACCGACACTCCGGATTACCCATGATGGAGTTAGGTTTTGTTGTAGCATTCATCTGCATTCATCCTATATTGAGTTGTGCAATCCGACTCCTCGGCCATCATGCATCGAGATGCGTGATTGGTGGCACGAGGATCGAGGCATGCATATATTTGTGAAATACATTGCTATGCCCCTTTCCTGCTCTCTGTTGCAGCATCAAGAATCAGCAGTCTTCGAGGCTGGCACGCATTTCGAGGAAACATTGCAAACAGAGGCTAATTGGGGCATCCCAGTGGATTTCCGAAAAGGCAGCCAGCATACATCATTCAGCGGAAGTGAGGCAGCCCCTGGCTTGCATGCCAGTTTACAGTTTTTCTTAGTTAATTTGTTAATTAATTAGGAATTTGTATATTATTCGGACTGTATATTTATTCGGACTGTATTATTCTATTATTCGACTGTATATTTATTCGACCCTCTGCGCGAGGGCATAATTGTAATAAGTGTGGTGAGTGTGATGTATGTCTTCCAACCCACGTCTTTCTTCCCTTTTATTTATCCGCTTATGATGGTTAGATATAGGGCATATTTCAATTAGCATACAGTATGACAGCATGTTTGCATCATTCATCTGTTTTGCACGCACCGGGCTCGGCGCATCATACAAACTGCATTTGTATTTCAATTCCAAATTGAATACGTGTTAGTTGTAGCATTCCATATGCCGTGTTTAGAATAGCCGAGCCTGCTATAGTTGCATTCATGTGTTGCATTAGGCATCTCTGTATAGTTAGGATCATGCATGATTTCTAATCAGTTTCTGTTTTTGGCTTGGAGTACTCGGTAAGTTTTATGCTTTAGCATCCTTGCATGCGTGTGAGTGACTGCCACGATAGCATGCTTGCCATGAGGCTATATGCTTATGTGATATAACTGCCTTGAATGCCTGTGGGTGAAGGTTGTGTTACTTGAATTGGAACAATTCATCAAATGTTTGTTTTAAGCCCACTAGATAGTGGCAAAATCACGTTTTCTAAGCCCACCCGAGGGTGGCAAATCCACGTCTTAGCCTACCTGCGGGTAGCACAAATCAAACCATTTTCAAACAAACAAACATGAAATGTTTTGTTCCAATCCAGGTGATTCAGTCTATACTTGTTTGCTGCGAGCATCACATAGTAACCTAGGCTAATAACCAGAATATAGAACGCACAATGTTTTCAAAAACAGATATCATGGTTAGTAGAGGCCGGTCTTTGACCGGGCGAGCGGGGGTGCTCACGAAGTGACCTTCCCCAATCATACCCAAGTTCCCGAGCCGAGGCAACTTTGGTGATGACGGACACGTGGCCTTTGGCACCGAGTCAGGGTTTCCTAAATTTCCCATTTTAAAAAATATTTAGGTGGCGACTCTGTATCTGGCGAAGCAGTCCATGTTTGGCACTTCTTTCAAAAAATCTGTTTTCAAAACGATTTGCCGGATTTGGACTCTTTGGTTCAAGATTAAGAACCGTGACATTTGAGTCCTTCGAACTGTAGTGACCCAATATCGAACCAGAACGGCAGGGACTCGCACTCCTCGCCCGGGATGCGTTCGGGGACGTCTACAGTTTCTGGCGACTCTGCTGGGGATTTAGAGAACTTGACTCGAACTCATGATATCTGGTTTTGACTACACTTGTGTGTTTCTTTGCATTGCATTTGCATTGGTGCGCCTAGGACATCGTGTTTGCCATATGCCATTCCCGAACTATTTGCCGGAGGCTTGTCTTGTCAAGACATGTCCATAAGGCTGATCGGCTCTGGGCTCTGACAGCATGGGAACACAAACCCTGGTTTTACCGGGGCACCCTTTTTGACCATTTGACCTAGTGCATATTCGGATCCATAGTGACCATTCCAAACTAGGACAGGTTGCTTACCCGATATAGGTTGTTTGAAACCGCTGCGTGCGTAGTGAAACCCTAGCTCCTGACAAAATAGGACAGGGAAACCCTATCCCAACATAGGGGTGTTTTGGCTCTCACTTGCTTGTTATGTGCTTTAGAGTGCGTCTCTACACGAATGCATGTATCAGTTTACAAGTTTGGGCATCAGGCCTGCAGGCACCAGTTCAGTGTTTTGGGAATCAGTTTTACCCGAGGGTATCAGATTTGCGGCAGAATTTTGGGGGCAGAATTCAGTAGAGGGCACAGTCATCCTGTTATGCTTGTATCTGTTTTGGTGAAATCAGGCTGAGATGCTCTCTATTTTCTCTTTTGCTAGGGGTAGTCCTGGAACCATAGCTTCATAAGGCTCCGATATCCCCCGGGTACACCGAACTTGTGCTGATAGACTTTGTCGGGTCAGAGATTCAGTTCAAGGGCAATCAGTGTTCCTTTACCAAAGGCAGGGTGAAGAGGGCCAGTCAGGCACAGATCACCAGTTCAGTAGTTACCAGATCAGTGGCCCTTATCCATTCCACCAGTGAACATTCAGGCTGAGGTCTCAGTTTCTACTGCAGGGATAGATACACCAGTCAGTCAGATGGATCAGCAGAACACGTCAGGGATGGAGGCAATGATGCGTCAAATGCAAGAAAGTATGAAGCTCATGCAGGAGGACGCTGTCCGCCAAGCAGAATTTTCCAAGCAGCAGGCTGCAATCATGGCTCAGCACCAAGCGGAATTTTCCAAGCAGCAGGCTGCAATCATGGCTCAGCAGGCTGAGCTCATCACCAGGCTGCAACAGCAAAGCGGCGCGTCTGCTTCACAACAAGTTCCTCCCCGCAGGAGCTCCAGCACCTGGGGAGATGCCAAATGTCCAAGAAGGTACGGACATTCCAGTAGGGCCTGCTCCGCCCCCAATTTTACCCCAGCTATCCAAAGCGCCTACCAATCTGCCGGACTCTCCCTTCGAGTTCGAGGTCGACCCTACAGCGTTGAAATTGAGCAAACTTGAGGAGATGTTTAAGAAATCTCAGGGAGTCAACTCTATCCCGGACATTGGAGATGGGTATACTGATTCGGTGGTGACATTGCCGGACAGGTTCAAGATGCCTCACATCGACCGTTTTGACAGGTCAGGAGATCCCATGGTCCACCTAAGTTTGTTTTCAGATGTTCTGCGCCCCATGGGCTTGACAAGATTACAGAAGCTCTCCCTTTTTGGTAGGACCCTGTCGGGTATTGCGGCCATCTGGTACGCCAAATTGGAGGATTCAGTGAAACGAAGTTGGGAGGAGATGGCCGAGGCCTTCGTCGCACAATATTCATACAATACCCAAATCGAGATCACAACCCGTGATCTCGAGACGACCAGGCAAGAGTCGAAAGAGGGCTTCTCTGACTTTGTAACCCGCTGGAGGGCCAAGGCCTCAATGATGACCATTAGGCCAACGGATAAGGATCAAATACGGATGGTTGTGCGCAACCTCCAGCCCAAACTAATGCAGAAAATGATCGTGCTCCCCTTCCCTACCTTTTCTGATTTGCATGAGATGGGGGTACAAATTGAGGATGCTATGAAACAGGGCTTGATTGACAGTGACAGGGAGCAACCCAAGAGGACCTTCAACCGCAACGCAAATACAGGCGTAAGCAGTGCTGAAAATGCCAGAGTTTCAGACGTGGGCATGGTTACCACCACCACACAAAAAACAGCCACCTCATTCACCGGTGCGTCCAGAGCTAGCTCGCAAATAGCCAAAAACCCACCTCAGGGCCAAAGGGTGTTTACTCCACTATACATGCCCCTATCCAAAGCTCTGGGGTTTTGATCAAGAAAGGGCATCTGAAGCCCCTGGAGCCGCAGCCACTACCAAAGACCTTCCTCTCTCACACAACCCAGCCGACTACTATGCCTTCCATCAGCGAGCCGGCCATGACACTGACATGTGCTTTCGTCTTCGCCACGAAATACAAGATCTGATCGACAACAGAGTCATCCCCGCACCGGGTCCTACAAAGTCTATCGGCACTTGATCAGTGAATTTGTGGGGGATAATGTGATATGATCAAGGGATGAACTACCTGCGGGCGGCACTCAGTTTACTCCAGATGTGGCGTATGGCACGCACTGTTTTGAGCATTTGTGAATGCTGGTTTTCGTGCTTTCTGACTTGGGTATTGAGTCAGTCTTGTTATGTTGTATTGAGTCAGTCTTTTTTTTGTACAGAGTCAGTCTTTTCATACTGAGTCAGTTGGGTCTGTCTTATTGTATCGAGTCAGTCTTGTTTTGTTAGAGTCGAGTGATTCCAGGGATATTACTTCGGGCGTCACCATTTTGTTTTACGTTTGTCTTGTCATTTTGTTTTGAGTCTGTTTCTGCCAGGGAACCAGTTATGCCAACAGATTTTGAATGAAACAGCAGTGATTTTTGCGCCTCGCATTTGCTTCTGCCGTATGCTAGTTGTGCTTGAATTTGAATGAAATGGCAGTGCATTCCACCTGCTCTTTTGTGCCTTGAAGTCATTGTAATGACCTGAGTTTTTCAAAACTTTTTGACACTGTGGTGAAAACGAAGAGAAAGGAATTCCTCGGGATTTACAAAACTTTGATCAATTGAGAGAAAGAGAGGCGTGCTAAGCCATTAATGAATGAAATCATGCTTGTTGGAGTGAGTACTGAGAAGGACCCTGGCTTGATCCAGACTGGTTTCACACTATCTTCAGCGCGAGCGATTTGTCACTTTCTTAAAAACTTTCAAAAAATGTTTTGCGCGGTCCTGCGAAGACCTGTGTGGAATCGCTCTTGAGATTGTGCAGCCTAGGATCGCTCTCAGCCTCGAGACTCACCCCCTTTGCTTCCAAACCTTGAACTTGAATTCAGAAGGTTCAACGGTCAACTACGACGTGAGGCCTGTGTGGCCAGATTTGAAGCAGCCCTCGAACAAGAGGCCAGGAAAGTCGGATCAAGAAGATCAGAAGAAGCTTGCAAAGCTAAAACAGAAGTACCCTTTGAACTAGGGGCAAAGATGTCAGATGTGCTCGAAGAGCCGAAGATGAGTCCTTTTGTAAATCAACAGCCACTCTCCTGGATACGGATGGCTTCAAAACCCTACAACCATTTGGCATGGACCTGTTACACTTTTACCCTTTGAGAGGTTCGCTGGGCCGAAAACTCGGAAGGGCGACCCAGGCAAAAGTTAGAGCAAGAAAAAGAAGAAAAAGAACAAAAAAGAAAAAAAGAAGAAGAAAAAGAAAAGAATATCAAAAAAAAGAAAGAAGAAAAGAATTGAAAAGAGAAAGAAAAAAGAACAAAGCTCGCAAGGTCGAAAACCTGCAACAGGCGCCTTGGCAAAAGTTAGAGCATAAAAAGGAGAGGTTAAATACCCGAGTGTACCTTAACCCGAACTACGTAAGGCTTGATTCCCATCTTTGGGATACGTAGGCAACTTCATTCTGAAGTCCAGCCATAAACACTTCCAAATCAAGTGTGTCCATGTAATGGTTTTGACCATCCTTGCCTCCTCTGTATCTGAGAGTTCGATTGCAATCATCGCTCTGAGGGCTGACTACAATGCGCTGCGGTGCCTTTCAAACAAGGGGCAACTTTCCGTTGCCATTTAATGCGCTGCGGTGCCTTTCAAACAAGGGGCAACTTTCCGTTGCCATTCAATGCGCTGCGGTGCCTTTCAAACAAGGGGCAACTTTCCGTTGCCATTCAATGCGCTGCAGTGCCGTTCAAACAAGGGGCAACTTTCCGTTGCCATGCAGCTCTCTTCAAGCACGGGGCAGTTTTCCCTTGGATCCGAGGTTGTGTATCTCAGGAGTAAGTTTCATGCTCGTTGAGCAAGTGGCCGTGTGCAAAAATAGTTTTTGAGAATTTTTACTGAGGTTGACTATTTTCTCGAAAATTGTTCCATCTTTTCCAAAAACTGGACCATTTCTTGGACCCAAAAAAGGAAAATTTTCAGTGCTCATAGCCTGACTTGCGTGATTTCAAATCAAAAATTGAACAAGCATGTTAATCTAACCCTCATGTTGGTCAAAATTGTTTTAGTAGAAAGCAAAAACAAAAAATGGTCAAAACGATGAACTAGGGGCACAGTGGAGTCAGGTGTTCTGTCTTTTCCCCGTTATCAATGCATTTGTCAGGAAGGGCACTCTACATGCCAAGAAAAAGGGCACAATTGAAGCTAACAACAAAGTGCTGAAGGCTCTCTCACCCTCCAAGCAGCGAGGTATCAAGCCAAGTGCGAAGCACGAACGGGAATGGATCAAGATATTCCACTCCCTCATCTTGACAGATCTGATCACGTCCAAGCTCCCCGGCAGAGCATCATCAACCGGTGTCAGCTGCAGATTCGCTACACACTCATTTGTAGCACAACCCCTCTATGGGAGGAATTCACTAGCTGCATGCAGAAGAAGAAGAAGAATCTGGTAGAATACCAGGGGCAAAAGCCCACAACTTTCTGCTTATCCATCAACCACCCAGGGGAGGGATTGAAAAATGAGAGATTAAAGAATAGAGAGATGTGCGATGAGAAAAAAAGTGAGAAAAAGGGCTTTTTTTCAGAAAACTAGAGATTGAGTGCCAAGTGATGTGAGAATCACAAGTGAGAAAGGGTGGGAAACACTACCCGGTGAAACAGGCTCCCTGTGCACGTCTGAGTGTCGTGTCTTTTCGTTTGTCTCATTTCATCCCGAGCGTGTCTCGTTGTGTTTAGGTCGTTTACCTTTTGTTTTTCCGTGTTGAGTCGTTTTGCTGTCTTCAGTCGTAGGCTTAATACCCGGTTGAGAATCCTTTTCTCATTTTCAAAAATAAAATCGTTTTGTGCTATGAGTGCCGTGCCGTTCTCCACATTTGTGCAAAACAGAATTTGTTCTTTCAGAAAACCGCAGGGTTCAACCCAGGTCATATGAGAACAGTGAAACCAGGACCTATCTAAAGCTATGAATTTCGGGTTGCAAAGCAAAAGCAAAAGAGGAAAATATCCGGCATCTGAGTTTGTTCCAACTTCAGTAAGTTCCGAGACTATATTCCGTGAGTACCTTTTCAGGTCTTGCCAATGCTCTGAAGTATGAGTGTGCCTCTACCTCAAGCTCGAGATCAAGTCTACTTCAAGCCAGAATGGCGATCAGAAATGCTCTCTCTGAATACAAGCCCCTGCCAGGGACATCTTGGCTATGTTTGCAATGAGTTCCTAGGAGACCAACTGCGACGGTGGAAACTAGAGTTCGAATGGCTGTTGCCTAGAACGCAAAGGTTCGGGATTTCCGAGACTAAAGTCTGGTTTAAATACCCAGAGGCGTGCCCTCGGCTTGAAATCCGTATGGAAGCCCCATAGGTTGAGATAGCGTGTATGCACCTCAATTCTGGATACTGAACCAACCTAGTCTATCACCCCGTCGGAGAATAGGGAAAGTTGTGAATATGATCAGGAAGAAAGGCAGCATCCAAAGTATTCTACGTGTAGAACCCTTGTCAGCATTCTAGAGCCTTTGTACTGTGAGTCGAAGGTAAAGTGTTCGAAGAGCACAAGGGGAGATCCCCGTCGGAGAAGAGCGGTTCACTGCCACTCACCTCATGAGGTGCTTTCTAAAGCGCCGCTTTGTCCATTTATTGCTTTCCTTAAGCATCATGCATTGTAATGCATTGTACCTATCAAGTTTCTTTCTCAATCATGCACGATATTGTATGTACGGTTCATTCAAAGAAGTTCCGTTTGAGATCATTTATTAGTGTATCAATCACACTTCATTCATTTTGTGTAGCTATCACACACATCCTCATTTTGTGTATCTATCACGCATATATTCACTTTAGTGTATCAATCACACTTCATTTAGTTAGTGTATCAATCACACTTCATTCATTCAGTATATCTATCATACTTTGTGTTCACCTTCAGTATATCAATCATACTTGTTCACATAGTGCATCTATCACACTTTGTGTTCGCTTTTAGTGTATCAATCACACTCTGTTCACATAGTGCATCTATCACACTTTGTGTTCACCTTCAGTATATCTATCATACTTGTTCACTAAGTGCATCTATCACACTTCGTGTTCACCTTTAGTGTATCCATCACACTCTATTCACATAGTGCATCTATCACACTTTGTGTTTACTTTTAGTGTATCAATCACACTCTGTTCACATAATGCATCTATCACACTTTGTGTTCGCTTTTAGTATATCCATCATACTTGTTCACTAAGTGCATCTATCACACTTCGTGCTCACCTTCAGTATATCTATCATACTTGTTCACTAAGTGCATCTATCACACTTCGTGTTCACCTTCAGTATATCTATCATACTTGTTCACTTAGTGCATCTATCACACTTCGTGTTCACCTTCGGTATATCAATCATACTTGTTCACTAAGTGCATCTATCACACTTCGTGTTCACATTCAGTATATCAATCATACTTGTTCACTAAGTGCATCTATCACACTTCGTGTTCACATTCAATATATCTATCATACTTGTTCACTAAGTGCATCTATCACACTTCGTGTTCACCTTCAGTATATCTATCATACTTGTTCACTAAGTGCATCTATCACACTTCATGTTCACCTTCAGTATATCTATCATACTTGTTCACTTAGTGCATCTATCACACTTCGTGTTCACATTCAATATATCTATCATACTTGTTCACTAAGTGCATCTATCACACTTCGCGTTCACTTATTGTGCGTCTATCACACTTTGCATTTGCCTTTTGTGTATCCATCACACTTTGCTCACTTCCTTCATTTAGTGTATCAATCACACTTTGTTCATATAGTGTATCTATCACACACGCTCGTTTTGTGTATCAATCACACACGCTCACACTATGCCTACTTTGTGCATCAATCACACACACTCGCTTTGTGTATCTATCACACACTCACCTAGTGTATCCATCACACTTTCCTTCATTTAGTGTATCCATCACACTCGCTTCACTTTGTGTATCTATCGTACATGTTCGTGAAGATTCCATGATTTTCTTACATCCTTTCTGCATGAGGTATAGTTTGGTTCGAGTTTACTTGCTTGCCTAGCATTCGCTTAAAATGTTGCATTTATTTTGCATACTTGCTTCATTACAGCTCTCTTTGCATGATCATGAGTGATAACCGGCTTCGCGTAGCGTATAAGTCCAATCTTCAAACTGGCTTCGCGTAGCGTATAAGTCCAATCGTCAAACCGGCTTCGCGTAGCGTGTAAGTCCAATTTTCAAACCGGCTTCGCTTAGCGTGTAAGTCCAATCGTCAAACCGGCTTCGCGTAGCGTATAAGTCCAATCGTCAAACCGGCTTCGCGTAGCGTATAAGTCCAATCTTCAAACCGGCTTCGCGTAGCGTATAAGTCCAATCGTCAAACTGGCTTCGCGTAGCGTATAAGTCCAATCTTCAAACCGGCTTCGCGTAGCGTATAAGTCCAATCGTCAAACCGGCTTCGCGTAGCGTGTAAGTCCAATTTTCAAACCGGCTTCGCGTAGCGTATAAGTCCAATCGTCAAACCGGCTTTGCGTAGCGTGTAAGTCCAATTTTCAAACCGGCTTCGCTTAGCGTATAAGTCCAATCTTCAAACCGGCTTCGCGTAGAGTATAAGTCCAATCTTCAAACCGGTTTCACTTAGCGTGTAAGTCCAATCTTCAAACCGGCTTCGCTTAGTGTATAAGTCCAATTTTCAAACCGGCTTCGCGTAGCGTATAAGTCCAATTGTCAAACCGGCTTCGCGTAGCGTATAAGTCCAATTATCAAAATCTCCCTGCATATCATTTTGCATTTTGCCCCTGCCTGCGGGCATGCCTGCGGGCACACATATCTCTGTTTATCTTGTATGATTGTCTAAGTCTTCGGCCTTGTCAAAAATGGGTCGTCTCTGGGCTTTGACATTCACTCCCGTCACTTGTGACTTCCGAGTTCTGTCAAAGAGGGGTAACTGTAGACACCCCATTTTTGACCGACCTTAAGACTCAGACGTCACCGATTGAGCGCTCGGTGATGTTGCATATTGTGCTCGTTCAGAAGTCTCAGAGTCGCGGCCGTGCGCCCTGCCTCCGGACTTCCGAACCCTCTTCTGTGCTTTGCCTCGGTTTGCGAACCAGGCTCGGTTTTCTCTGTTTTTGTTCCTGAGGGGAGGGAGAGGTCCTGTAGACCATCTCTCAGTGGCCGTGGGCTACATTTCGTGGCCGTAGGCCATTTTGCCCATTTCGGAGCCCGGTTCCCGGTTTTCGGAGCCGTCAGGCCGTGTGCCTCAGTTCGGGACCGCCTAACCATCTCCGATTGCTCTGATTTTTGGCATGCATCTTATTTTCTCCCTTTTGAGGGACACTGGGGTCCGAGGGACCGACTTCGTGGTCGAACACCACTCCCTGTACCCAACAGTCAGTTTTCGGGACCCCGAACTGCGTGTTTTGGCCCCCGAGCCTTCATTTTGCATCGGTTTGGGCTCATTTTTGGTGGAGGCCTTATTTTCATGGTTAGGAAGCTTGTAGGAGGGTGGGAGGCCAGCAATTGTTCTGACAACCAACTTTTTGTTTCGTCAAAAGTGGTTCAGCATGAATCCGGGAAGGAGAAAAGTCTGCGCGGCTTCACCGAAACGGGCGTAACTCTTTTCACAAGAGGAATTAAAATATGAGGCCACCACCATTGGAAAGCTTACTTCCGGGGCTTCATTTTGCACTCAAGAATCTCCTAAGTCCAAATCCGGGGGGAGGAGATATGGTCGGTTGAAGTCCGGTTGGACCGAATCTGCGCGGCTTTACGGAAACTGGCATAACTTTTTCTACAGAAGGAATTTTAATGCAAGGTTTGCGGCATTGGAAAGCTAACTTCTGGGGCTTCATCCTAGGGGGTGGCCGGCCACTTTTCTCCTATTGACCTGGCCGGCCGGCCACCTTTTCTGGCCGGCCGGCCACTCACCAAAAAAAATGTTTTTTTTGCCATTTTGACCTAGCCGGCCATTTTCCTCTCCCTCAGTGTATTCCAGCTGTGCCAGCTGGTTTCCAATTGGACCATCCTCCATACACGTGTATGGAGGATTAGAGAGGTCCCTTAGATATTTTTCATGCCTCTCCTCTATAAAGGAGAGGCTTGGCTTCTTGGCTCAAGGTTAGACATTTGTTAGACACATTTGGAAGAGAGCTATACCTTCCACCTCCCATTTCTCTCCATTTCCAAGCTCCAAAGTCATTTTTCTTCAAGTTTGGTGCCATTTCTTCATCACTATCAAGCATCCCCATCACCACTCCATTTCCAGCAGCAAGGAGAGGTTCTCAGAGGCTTAGAAGCAACATTCCTCAAGCCAAGAGGTAGAAAAGAAAAGGTCTACAAGGGTAAGTCTCCATTTCCCTCTTTTGTAGCATTTTCTTGCTTCATTTCTTAAGCCTATTTGCTCACTGTTTTAGGCTCTGACCCTAACTGAAAGGGTTACTCTTTTGAGCTTATCTTCATGTTTGTTTAAGGGCTCAACCCTGTTTGAGCCCTCCATTTGGCACTTGCTTCAATATCATCTTATATGCCATTTTTTTGCATGAAATTTCTAGCCTATGAGTGATCTGTTTTCGAGCATAATGTAAACTGCAAGTGGGCCTATTTTGAGCCCCTCTTCAACATTGAAGAAGGGCTCAATCCTGTTTGGGTGCTCTATCTTGCACTTACTTCATAATCTCTCCTATTTACCGTAAATTTGCATGATTTGTTTGGCCCATATGTAAATTGTTTTGGAGCATGTCATGAACTGTGAGTAAGCTTATTTTGTGTCTCTCTACAACATTGTAGAAGGGATCAACCTTGTTTGGGGCCTCCATGTTATACCTACCATTACCCCTCTTTGGCTCCCATTTTTGCATGCCTTTTTAGGCTTATCTAGCTTCTGTTTTCGGCCATCATCAGAACTGGAAATGGTCATATTTTGACCTTCTTGGCATATTTCATGAAGGGTATTTTCTTGTTTGATGAATTTTTGGCCTACTTCATGTTATACCCTCTTATGGCCTATTTCTTGCATGGCATTTTTGGCATGTTTGCATACTGATTTGGGGGATGTCATCTACTGTAAATGTTCATATTTTTAGTCCCTCTTCAGTGTTTTAGAAGGGTGTTTTTCCATTTGGGCTTTTCATCTACCACTTGTTTCATAGCCTCCTTTGCGGAGCCCTTTTCGCATGCCATTGTTGCCCTATCTATGCTTGCTGTTTGGCCATATTTTAGACTGGAAAATGCTTGTTTTGGGGCTGCCTTCCTACTGTATTTTCATTCCGTGTCCATATCGTGCATGCATTGCATGGCTATAGGCCATTTCGGGTGCCTAAATTCGCATTTCGGGACCATTCTTTGCATTTGGTGTCATTTCGCCATCTTTCGGGACTGTTTTCCCCCATATTTCAGTGCCAGAATTCCATTGGCATGTTTGCATATCATTTTCTATGTCATTTCATGCCTTAATGCCATTGCCTCGGTTTGCGTGCCCGTGTGCACGCATTTCGAGGCACCTCATTTTTCATCCAACGGCCTCTTATGTGAGTGTGGCTGAGGCCCTCTCATGTTGGTATAAGTCCAATTTGCATCGCATATACCATTTTTGTCATGTTGCATTCCGTATGCCATTTTCTCGGTTTGCGTGCCCATGGCCACGCATTTCGAGACATCTCATTTTAGTCTCATTGTGTATCATATTTCAGGCCGTTTCACGCCTTTATGTCATTGCCTCGGTTTGCGTGCTCGTGTGCACGCATTTCGAGGCACTTCTTTTTTCATCTCACGGCCTCTTATGTGAGTGTGGCTGAGGTCCACTCGTGTTAGTGTAAGTCCAATTTGCATTGCGTATGTCATTTCATGCCTTAGGATGATCACCTCGGTTTGCGCGCCCGTGTGCACGCATTTCGAGGCATCTCATTTTCATAGCATTGTGCATGCTAGGATTGTATTTTAGTCGCATTCATGCATATCATGCATATTGCATCGTGTTCGGGATAGGAGTTAGCCCGGGCACGGGAAACGAGGCGCGTTTCGTACTCCGAGTGACGGAACGGGTCTCAATTCCCAAGTCACCGACACTCCGAATTACCCATGATGGAGTTAGGTTTTGTTGTAGCATTCATCTGCATTCATCCTATATTGAGTTGTGCAATCCGACTCCTCGGCCATCATGCATCGAGATGCGTGATTGGTGGCACGAGGATCGAGAAATGCATATATTTGTGAAATACATTGCTATGCCCCTTTCCTGCTCTCTGTTGCAGCATATCAAGAATCAGCAGTCTTCCGAGGCTTGGCACGCATTTCGAGGAACATTGCAAACAGAGGCTAATTGGGACATCCCAGTGGATTTCCGAAAAGGCAGCCCAGCATACATCATTCAGCGGAAGTGAGGCAGCCCCTGGCTTGCATGCCAGTTTACAGTTTTTCTTAGTTAATTTGTTAATTAATTAGGAATTTGTATATTATTCGGACTGTATATTTATTCGGACTGTATTATTCTATTATTCGGACTGTATATTTATTCAGACCCTCTGCGCGAGGGCATAATTGTAATAAGTGTGGGTGAGTGTGATGTATGTCTTCCAACCCCACGTCTTTCTTCCCTTTTATTTATCCGCTTATGATGGTTAGATATAGGGCATATTTCAATTAGCATACAGTATGACAGCATGTTTGCATCATTCATCTGTTTTGCACGCACCGGGCTCGGCGCATCATACAAACTGCATTTGTATTTCAATTACAAATTGAATACGTGTTAGTTGTAGCATTCCATATGCCGTGTTTAGAATAGCCGAGCCTGCTATAGTTGCATTCTGCATGTGTTGCATTAGGCATCTCTGTATAGTTAGGATCATGCATGATTTCTAATCAGTTTCTGTTTTTGGCTTGGAGTACTCGGTAAGTTTTATGCTTTAGCATCCTTGCATGCGTGTGAGTGACTGCCATGATAGCATGCTTGCCATGAGGCTATATGCTTATGTGATATAACTGCCTTGAATGCCTGTGGGTGAAGGTTGTGTTACTTGAATTGGAACAATTCGTCAAATGTTTGTTTTAAGCCCACTAGATAGTGGCAAAATCACGTTTTCTAAGCCCACCCGAGGGTGGCAAATCCACGTCTTAGCCTACCTACGGGTAGCACCATCAAACCATTTTCAAACAAACAAACATGAAATGTTTTGTTCCAATCCAGGTGATTCAGTCTATACTTGTTTGCTGCGAGCATCACATAGTAACCTAGGCTAATAACCAGAATATAGAACGCACAATGTTTTCAAAAACAGATATCATGGTTAGTAGAGGCCGGTCTTTGACCGGGCGAGCGGGGTGCTCACGAAGTGACCTTCCCCAATCGTACCCAAGTTCCCGAGCCGAGGCAACTTTGGTGATGACGGACACGTGGCCTTTGGCATCGAGTCAGGGTTTCCTAAATTTCCCATTTTAAAAAATATTTAGGTGGCGACTCTGTATCTGGCGAAGCAGTCCATGTTTGGCACTTCTTTCAAAAAATCTGTTTTCAAAACGATTTGCCGGATTTGGACTCTTTGGTTCAAGATTAAGAACCGTGACATTTGAGTCCTTCGAACTGTAGTGACCCAATATCGAACCAGAACGGGAGGGACTCGCACTCCTCGCCCGGGATGCGTTCGGGGACGTCTACACTCTCGCTCGAGCGAGGAACCAAAAACGCGTGTTTTCCATAAGTGGCTTCGCTCGAGCCACGCACCCTTTGCTCGAGCGTACATTCATATCTTTCAGGTTTTTACACAGACGCAGCCTTCGCTCGAGCGAGCAAAGGCGGACATGCAACTTTGAATGCAATTTTGCATTTTGCTTCAGGGCGCTGCCCCTCGACCCCGCCTGGGCGCTGCCCCGGACCCGCCAAGGGGGCAGCCCCTAGACCCCAGCGAGCTGACCGGGAAGCTCGATCCCCGTCATAATCAGCGAAGTGGCAATCTTGAAAATATTAACATCACAAACTTCTGTGCAAGGCATAATTCGGGTTGGATTCGCATCTAAAACTCATAGCCTCACTGAAATAAAAAGTGCAAAAGCAAGTACAATTGAAAGGAGTTTTGTCAACCGGGATTGTCAAGAATAAAAACCTAACAACGTTGAAATACGAAAATGGAAGATTATTCACCACACTAACATTGCGAACCCAGAACTTGCCATATTCAACTTTTCCAAATTCATTAGATGAGAGGGAAAACCAAAAAACCTCTATAGTACGTTTTTGGACAAATTTGTAAATTCAACATCACTGAAACACCCTTCCTACCCCTAACTTTTCTAGAAACATATGGGGCAATGATGTACATAAGTGTCTTTAACATTGACATGGGACTTATTAGTTTACAAGAAAAAAAGTAGAACTAAATGGTTCATAAGACCTAAACTTTGGATTTATTGGTGCTTTACCCAAATATTAAATATAAAATTCATCATTTTCAAATATTTTTCATTTTTGCTACCAAAATAATTTTATAAATTTGAAAATATTGTTTTGATATTTATTTTAGCCAAACTAATTTCTATTTAAAAAAAAAAAAAAAATCTAGGAGAGATTGCTCAGTTATCACTCAGTTTGATTGGTTGAATTTTAAAATTTTGTTAGTTATTCTTTATTTAAAAAAATAAAATTAGTTAAAATATTAAATATAAAATTCATCATTTTCATAAATTTTTCATTTTTGCTACCAAAATAATTTTTGTAAATTTGAACATATTGTTATAATATTTATTTTAGTCAAACTAATTTCTATTTAAAAAAAAAAAAAAAAAAAAAAAAAAAAAACAACAACAACAACAACAACAACAACAACTACTCTAGAAAACACATTCCAAAAACTAAACTACAGGATGATTATTTCTTTTATTTTCTTTTATTTATTTTTTTTTTCCCCCACTCAAATGACTTTGAGAGGTCCAGAGAATTGCAAATACTTTTATATAATTTTATTTTAAAAAAAATTTCCATTGCCAAAAAGAGAGCGGATGAGATTAGAGGGTAAGGCTTCTTTTGATAAAAGAATGAGAACAGATCTTGTCCTTTCAGGGAAAAGCAAGATTTATATACACTTTCTCTCTTACTTTCTATTGGGCTACTTACTGTTCCACTCAAAAACATTTAAATATAGAAAAAAAAGGATAATTGTAGATAACTTAGTATACCACTACTTGGCTTTTTAAAGGGTATCTTTGTATCTTCCCAAAATTTCGGTGACCTCATCCACTTTTTCTAAGAGCAATATCTGTTTTGGTATCCCTTTTCATTTAATTTTTTTTTTCTTTCATATTTTTGAAGATAGAAATAATAAAAAATTTACAAAAACTTATTGTTTTCAGATCTTTTTTTTTTTTTTTTATATATATGAAAATGGTTTTTGAAAAATTGAAAAGAAAAGTTAAAAGTATTTCCTAAAAATAGAGTCCTCAACTAAAGGACATAGGAGATAAAATAAAATCAAGAGAGAGGAAATTGACAGTCTTTTAGCTAATTAGACTTATTGACATTTTAGCAAATGTCGAAATAATGGCTAGGTTATTTTCAAGAAAAATATTTCAGGAGGAATAACAATCAAATAATGGCACTCAACTGTATAAAAGGGAATATTAGATAAGGAAATAGATAGGAACAATTTCAAGAATCAAAATTGAATTCCTCTTCATATTCTTGTAAAAAAAGTATGTTTACTGACTTAATCGTCAGAATTTTTTCGGTTGGATAGCTTTCACTAGTTGTTCTCTTTTGCAAGAATTTAAAACCTTGCGAAATATAACTTGAAACATTATTGGTAATTTATCATTTCCTTAAACTTTCATTTAATTTTTTAAGTTTCAATAACTAATGATTATGTTATTTTATTTACCCCCCCTTTTCAAACATTATTCGCATTAGGTATTCAAACTTGACCATAGACAACACAATGGATTAATTGAAATTGTTATCCAACTCTTCTTGTAGTTCGATAACGTTGTCATCTTTGAATCAAAATGTTTTCTTCATAATCTTTGATTTTATTTATTATTATTATTTTGTTAAACCATGATTTAGATTGGTTTAATTATTATTCTCAATTAGTTCTCTATCATTATTATTTTCTTCTTTTTCACGTTGATTAAGAACTTAGATATTTTAAACTAAATAGGTCATTAAAAAAAGTTTAAAAATTATTTTAAAAAAAAGTAAACATGTTAATAATTCACGATTTTCAATAAAACTAAAAAACGTTTTCCTACATAGATTTACTTTTCTCCATCATATAAAAAAGTTTAAAAAATAAAAAATGATTAAAAAAATTAATTCCCAAACAAAACCTAATAAGGTGGGATTTAGTAGACAGGTGGTAATTAAAAGATATTTTGCAGAGATCAAAACTTTTCTATTAATTCCGGATTGATATTCAATTACAGAGATGAAGGTATTTATATACTACATAAACTAACTCTCGTTCAAGCTAACTAATTCATAACAAACTAACTAACTCTAGTTTACTCTGTAACTACCTAACTACTCTGTAACTGCCTAACTGTCTAACTGATGCAATGATTTAGCCACAGCAGTTGCAGGTGCTGATGATGAAGATGAAGCTGTCGACTGAGCATGCTGGCTGGAGCTGGAGCTGGAGCTATACTGTAATGGAGCTGAAGAAGCTTTAGCTGAAGCTTGATCACGGCTAGACTCTTTATCAGTAATATGGTGGACCCTTCTTGAGTTTACTGGGCTGTCCATCCTCTTGTATATGTTGGGCTTTTTCAAAATCTAGAAACCCAGCTGACTATTGATATGGCAATGCATAACCTTAAACTTGAAACATTAATTGAATGAAGCTGTTGGATAACATGTTTCATCAAACCTAGATCAATGCTAAACTTTACACTTGGCGTGCCCTTCCCAAATGTTTATGTTTACAAAAATGTTAAAGTTTGAGAACCTTGCTCCAATATTGGTGTTATTGACACCACCATCATTTCATCTCTCTAACTACTATTGAGAAAAAAATATTAAATGTTCTCGAAAAAGTACCCTGTGTTATTATCTATGTGAGAGATCAAAAGGAAGGAGGTGGCTTGCAAAGACAATGAAGTGAAAATCCATAATGAAAAAATATAAATAATTCAATAAAACTCCTGTAAGGGGAAGAAGTAATCAATCTTTGTTTTTAATAATAAATAACTCATGACTTCTCAAACAAGAGTATATAAGGATGATCAATTGAAATTGTCCAGCTAATTAGGAAAATAGTTTATTTGATGAGGCATCAAATCTTATTAAAAAAATATCTTTAATTAAAAGCAATGAAATTTGATCTTTTGTCGTTTCTAACAAATTTTTAAATGGACAACTTTTAAAATATTATAAGCTTGAAACACATTAATTCAAATAATTATATATGAGATTGAAAAAAAAGGATAAGCATGCCTAAGTTAAGACAATCGATGATCTCGCATAGATTTTATTGGCTCAATTTAGGCCCTGTTTGGTAGGGTTTATTTTCAGCTTATTTCAGCTTTTAGCTTAATTTAAGCTATTTCGATGTGTTTGGTTCAGTTTAACAATACAGCTTATAGCTTTTTGTAAGTCAAAAATCAACTTATTCTTTGAGTGGGGGAGGAGAAACTTAATTTATAAGTCAAAAATCAGCTTATGTTCACAGCTATAAGCTATGAGCTGTTAAGTTATAAGCTATAATTATTTTCCCACAGCTCTACCAAACGGGGCCTTAGTGCCCAATGAGGCTCTCTCCTTATCTTCCTTTCAACTCCTTGGTTTTTTTTTTTTTTTTTTTTGGGGTTTGGAACAGAGAAAATTAGAATTACAGAGCAAAAAACATGACACTTCTTAAGGTAGCAGGGGGATGGAAATCCCAATTTGCTGTAGAGAAAATTACAGAGCAAAAAACATGACACTTCTTAAGGCAGCAGGGGATGGAAAACCCAATTTGCTGCAGAAGACCTTTAAGAGAGGCTCTAGTGGTTCAGTGGGCTACCCCACTAATTGAATCTAAATTTGCCCCTATCTGTGTGGTGTTCTAAGTGCAAATTTATTCATTCAAGGTGAATAATATACGCTCTTTAAATGGTGGTTAAATAAGATGATCCCACATTTATCTTCATGAACAATCAATCAGAATAAAGTGTAATATTCACGCACTATAAAAGTGTGTCAATAAATTTACACATGGTATTTCCTATCAATGAGAAACCACAATAGACTTGCACCTCATTTTGAGTAGTTGATAATTTAACATTTTTGAGGATGAACGAAAACAAACAAAGTCTTAAAACTATCAAACACACTATTTTCTCAACGTCTTATTTAACGTAAGCATTACATGAATCAAACAGAACACATTTTAACATTGGCATTACATGAACCAAAATAAACAAATCTTACAACGGGACATATGAGATCCTCCAGCAGCAAATCTTTCTGTCCCTCTGTCCTAAAAATTCACGTCTATTAGATCATATCTTGAGATTATTGATTTTCAATAGTTTACTAATTATGAACATCTAGGGACAGAGAACATGGCGAGATTTGGAGACACAAGATCCTTTCAAACACAAAACGATCCATTTTTTCAGGTAGGGATAGCATAGTAGTTTAAGTTGATCATGTCTTCAACTCTAGCAGGTGGTTCTTCCCTGTTCTTGAGTCTGAGTAGAGCATACTCCTTGTAGAAAAACCCTCTGTACTTTGGTGGTTCTCCGATTGCTTCAGTGAACTGTGGCAATGGCTCAACCCACTTCTCTCCATCCACATTGTAGAAGAATGCATAGGAATTTCGGCTTTTCCCAATTGGTCTCACCACCCTATGTGTTGCACTTTTGAATTTGTCATTGCTTAACACCTTCTCAACATGCAATTACAAGTATGAGAGAATGAAATAAAATGTCACGTGTATTAAAAGTTTTGCTCAATTTCTAAGTAATATCAAGCTTTTACAATTATATATTTACAATAGTTTCTGTCTTAAATTCAATTTGAGTTATGCTTATTATCCATTGGCAATCTATATGACCCACTAGATCCATCTTGGTAATAATATTTGGGTCTAGTTTGATCCACGTTCATTATAGTTAGATCATTATATATATTGCATTTTTTAGGATTCTAAGGTTTACTCGTCTTAAAAGCTTTTGTAATATCACTCATAGACGTAGACTTTATAGTTAAACTATATGTAAACTCTAGTGTATCTGTGTTGGTTGAGGGTTGCTGCTGTGCTTTATGGCACATCAGCCCTGTTGTGAGGGTTTGTACATCTATTTACTGAGTGTATTTTGTAAGATTTGTTGAATATATCATCCATATAAAAAATCAAATTAATCGGACATCTGTAATCCCATGATCAAATCCTAATTATTTTTAAAAAATTATTAAAATCATGGTAACCATTTATTTTTTGAAAAACAAATGTGCTCTTATTATGAGGTTACAAATGTCCAATTTACTTAATTTTTTTTATAGATGATCTACTCAATGAACCTTACAATATGAAAAGTTCGGATTATCGAAAAAGACTCGGGACACACCCTCAATGGGCCTCACAGCAGCCTGCTGCACATCAAGTTCCCCAATTCCATTTGGGTTTGTTTGTTTGTTATTTCACAATTTATGTTTCTGTCTTAAAAATTATGACTTTGGTAGACTATTTTTTAGCTTGTAAGAGTATTTTTATCAAACTAGTTATTTTTATTGTTTAGTTAAAAGAGTAAATTACTTAAATTTCACTTCCATCAAATTAGATATCAAGTTAGTCATTTTAGTTTTGTTAGTTTTGGCTGAACAAATGTAGCTAATGGCTTGACCTAATCAAACATTAAAAAATATTACTTTTTGTATTTTGAAATTAATTGTGTTGAGTTTATACAAAATAATTCTAAATGAAAATGAATAAAAAATAATATTTAAATAATATAGAAAAAAAATAGAGTTTGTTATTTAAAAATGTGTATAGCCAAAAAAAAAAATTTTAAAAAAAGTAACTTTTAAATCAAAATATAATAAAATTTAAACTAATTTCATGGAGATACTCTAAGGCTTCTATTGGACTATGATTGATTGTTCAAATATTATTTTCTTCATATTGAAAATATTCTTCTACCAATTTGGAAAAAAAAAAAAAAATGTCAAAAGAATCATAGCCATCTTGAATTGGAAACTTCTCTAAATTAACTTTACATGCTTAAATATTGACCAATACGTATCAAATTTTTTTTTTTTTCAATAAACAACCTGGTGTACTAGAGAGTAAAATTGCTGACATATTATCCAGTTCACTATTCGTATCAGTTCATAATCCATTCTCAAATTGGTTAATCAATGCTCTTGATACCATTATACTGTGATTAATTTAATACCGATTCATCTCCCACGTAAATGCTTTTCTACACATCATTGCTCGTTCCCTCCAATCTTTTTGTGATGTGTGTGATCATTTCTTGATTTTTTTTTTTTTTTTTTTTTCAGTGATTACTATTTTGAATTGAAAATTGCTTTAAAATGCAAGAAATCAAATCAAAATTAATTATACCTGAATAACATCACCAATGTTGATGACGAGTGTGCCCTCGTTGGGAGTGATTGGAATCCATTTCCCATCCTTGTTCACTTCAAGGCCACCCACATCATCCTGGTACACAAAACTGATGCAGTTGGAGTCTTTGTGTTCGCTTTGTCCGCTAACGTTGCCATCACCATCAGTTGCAGGGGTGTAGTGAAGAGCAGCCATGACATCCCAAGTTCGGATGTTGTTGTAGTCTCTGAGGACGTTTGGTGGAAGTCCCAAGCATTGGCTTATAATGCTTTCCACTATTAGTGCTATCTTTTTGAAGTGTGGAAACATCTCTCTCAACACCTCCCTACCATCATTCCAACCCCCAAAATAAAAGCAATTTCAACACTTGTTTTCTAAAGCAAGAAGAAAGGATCTTTTGATAATAATAATTTTTGGTAATATGAAAACTTAACGAGAATTTTATTATAAAGGTGAAGCGTATAGCATAGATTTAAAGTTAACGTTTTGTGGACCATATACAAAATGAATGTTGTCAACGTATTTTAGTTGTGGGTAAAATTATAAGTAAAGTTTCTGAGTATGTAACACAATTGTATGGTAACATTGTATTTATTTTGGTGAAGTTCGAGCTCCAATCAGGATTATTGTACTGCTGTCAGCATAGTTTTCTGGGCATTTTATGAGTTGATATTTGTTTTCCAAAACTTTTCTCCTTTGATTAACATGGAGATCTTGGCCAAAGCTGGGATAGGGCAAGGGCATAAGGATGCCCTAAAATTGTCAAAATTGTTCTATTATTCATGTAATTTAGGAGTATTTTTTACAAGGATTATTTACCAATAAATCCTACTTTACAAACTGTTACACCAAATAGTCCCATTTTTATTCTATTATACCAAATAGTCCTGCTGGTGGGTTGATTTGATCCTTTTTGTTTTTTTTTTTTTCATTTTTGTTTCACTGTGTGACGAGAGTGCCCTTTCATTGATTTACAAACTGTCATTTTTGTTTCACTGATTTGGTCACACTTTCGTTCCGGTGTGGCACACCCTCACAGATTCGTGTGTGTATGTATTAGTGTGTGTGTGTGTGAGTGTGTGTTGAAGCCATCTATGTGTGTGCATGTATCAGTCTGTTCGATGTGTTCGATGTATCAGTGTGGCACACCCTCAGAGATTCGTGTGTGCTGTGTGTGTGTTTCATTGTGTATGTGTGTGTGTGTGGGTGTGTTCGTCCAAGCAGACACCACCACATTCAAAAGAGTAGTCCAAATGCTGACCGGATCGTCAGAAACAGCAAAACAAGCCTCGAAACCCTCCTCCGATCCACCAGCACAGTCCTCCAAAAACTACATACCCCCAATCAAAACAGGACAAAAAAAGCAAGGATTCAAGCTCTACGAGAGAAGGAACAGCCTGAAGATGATCAGCCATTTGATTCAGAGTTCTGGGTTTTTGATCGGAAACCCTGAGATCTTATCGCCGAGCATACTAGGGTTTTCATTGCCGGTTTTGAGTCCTGTGACGCCATTGATTGAAGACCCATTTAGCAAGTCTTGTTCGCCATCGATTGGGAGTTCTTCTTCGGAGGAAGAGAAAGCGATTGCAGAGAAGGGGTTTTACTTGCACCCATCGCCCAGAACTATGACGCCGACAGGATCGGAGCCACCGCAGCTTTTGCCTCTGTTTCCGGTGACATAGCCCAGAGTTTCAGAGTCATCATCTTCTTGAAGATGATGATGAAGAAGAACAAGTGAGAATCGTTGTAATGTAACTGTGAGGATTTGTTTTTGTGTGGTTGTTGAATGGGTTTGGATTGGAGGAGAGTTTTTTCGAGAGAGATAGAGAGAGTTTTTCTTTGATGAATGTATGTGTGTCTGCCTGTGTGAACACCCAAACACACCAACCCAGCTCAAAACAAAAACCCCTTACAGCGCTTTGCCATTCTGTGACACCCTCCAAATGTATCACACGCCAACATCACACATCCATTCACTAATTATGCACGTGAGACACACATGTACCACACCTAATTTTTCCCCAACAGCCTTATTAATAAGGGTTAAATGAGGGTAATTATGTCTCACAATTGAATGGGACTAAACGGTTTAGTAGAATAAAAAATGGGACTAACTGGTTCATAAGTTCAAATTTTGGGATTTATTGGTAAATCTCCCTTTTTACAATGCATATAAAATGGCACCTTAAGTTTTTAAATTTTTTTTTTTTTTACCCTAAAATGCTATAAAATGACAGTCTATTAAATTATACATTAAGGACCTAATTATATAGCCAAAAATTTGTATGAAATAATTGAGAGAACTATTATGAAAAGACTGATTTATTGTTTTTTCTTACTAAATTTTCATAATCTTTAGTAAGTAATAATATTTTTTAAATGATTTTTCTTCCCTTTTTCTTGTTTTCTGACTTCATCCCTAAAGAAAACTAGAGGAAAATTTAAGAAATTTTTCATTCTTATAGTTTTTTGGGATTGTTTCAGGTTTTAAACATTTTATCTCATTTTTTTTTTTTTTTTCTTTCACATCCCTTGATAGCAAAAGTGAGTGTTGAATTGATGTCACTGAAGATTTATCCAAGGAATAGATCACAATGTGATCGTTTGATAACTTGACTATTTTAATTGGTTTTTTAAGTTTTTGGCTATTTTAGCCTGATTAAAAAAATTATATTTGTGATGATAGTTGATTTTTTTGTAGTTAATTTGATGATTGTGAAAAAAAAAATGAAATAATTATAATTTAAATGTGATATTTTGTTTTATTGACTATTTTAACATATTTTGTCTTTATTGACTATTTTAGCCAAAAAAGTCGGATAATTCAAATTTCACACACTAATTCCTCTCAGTACACACATTTAATCAACACCTTCTCAATACACACATTATAAAAATATAAATTCTTAGTACACATCTCTATATTCCAATATTACCCTCATTTTCAATTTTAAGCCCTAAGGCTATGTTTGGTTTCAATGTTTGAATCAATTTTTTTGAAATCTTTGTGAGGAAATTATAAATTAATTTGATAAAAATAAATATCAAAAAAATATTTTTTAATTTTTTAATTTTTGGCCCTTAGAAAGATAAAACCATATTGAAATGAGAAGTTTTTATTTATTTATTTTTGAAAACATATTCTAAAATTAGATTAAACTTAGCCTTTTTATTTATTTATTTATTTTTTTCATTCACCCACTCCTCCTTTATTGTTGTTGCTGCCACTTTCAACCCTCCATCGCCACCACCGCCACCACTCTAGCTCATCCCCCTCCATCCTAGACCTCTACAATCAACTTTAAGTAATTCGCAGTGGAAGACTTGTGGGAGTGTATGGTTCATGGCAGAAAGTGATAGCAGGCGAAAAGGGAAAGAGGCGATGGAAGGGGATGGCGGATGAGAGAGGTAGCGTTGGCGATAGAAAATGATTGTGATGTTTTAGAATTATGGTTTGAGTAGAAGAAGATGAGGGTATTAAAGTATTTTTATTTTAGAACAAAATTGTATTAATGAAAATTTTCATTACGCGTGTAAACTGAGAAGAATTGGTGTGTAGAAATAGAATTACCCAAAAAAGCCACCACCCCAACTTTTCAAATACCCCCATTTCATAACACAATTTACTCTATGCCAAAAAGTTTGGAGTTATCAAACTGAAATTAAATATCGTACCCAAAAAAATGAATAAATAAATAAATAAAATCACTTGTAAGTAGTAAAAAATACCGGTATTCAGGGGGATTTTCAGGGTAGACATTGAAGCTTGACTCAGGTGTGAACATGAGTATGTACTCGTTATTATCAGTCAAGTGCTCAATCTGCTTGGTATATCCCAAAGAAAGTGGTGCTCCTGGAATGGGACTGGCTTTGAGCTTCTCTTCCAATGGGTAATCGAAAAATAACTGGGACAGTTCAAGGGCTCGAGCCAGCAGACCTAAGGGCACACCATGGTTCACAACTTGGAAAAAGCCATATTCAGAGCAGGCTCTGCCAACTTCCTCTATGGCTCTCTTCTTCACAGCCTCGTCGCCGCCATTTTCATGGCAGAAGGGAGAGAGATCCACAGTTGGAATGCTTTGTGTAACCATTTTGGTTTGTTTTTTTTCACTCAGTTGCAATAATTCTCTGGCTAAGCTGTATTTGTATGTGTACAATTTAGAAGTCTTTTCTCTCTTGTCTTATTAACAATGGCATTTACAAAAATGTTAGGAGAGAATTTGGCATTTCTCAATTGATCATCAACAATAATAGCACCGAGGGGTCTGGTCAACAAGATAAAAAAAAAAAAAAAGACAAAAAAACGAAATTACACTTTTACCTGTATAGTTTGACCCAATTTCACTTCGATCTCTATTATTTTAAATTGAGCATTTTGGTCTCTAGGATCCCAAATATTTTATCAAGATATTTACCAAATATCTCACATAGGTGTAGGATCCACATGGTGTGGGACTCACACCCATTTGAAATATTTGGTACAAATATTAATAAAATATTTAAGATTCCTAGCATTTTCCTAAATTTAATTTTAATTTAGTTACTCTGTTCAAATTTCTATTAAATTTTTTTACATGTATGCCTTGAAGACAGAGAAGTGTTCTAGAACTGTTAATTTGAACCTCCAACTTGAATAGGATCAAATTAAAAGTAGATTTAAAGTACAAGGACTAAAGTGTTCAAATTGAAACAATAGGGACCAAAGTAAATTTAGATTAAACTATACTGGAGAAAAGTGTAATTTACTGGAAAAATATATATATATATTTTTTCATATAAATTAGACCAGTTGTTGTAGCTTGTCTCTTGTGTTAATTTAGTTTTTGTAATTGCATCTATTTTACTTTTGAAAGGGTTCATTCCCCATTAAATTGATCATTTGATTTTCCATATATATTTAATTTTTTTAAACAGCTGTTCTGAATTGTGAGACTATTGATACCCTGAAAAAATAAAGAATGTATTTGATACTATTGGAATTAACCAAATTGTCATAACTAGCATCTTGTAAAACCAGGAGAATATCAATTTATTATGTTGTTTATTTACATAGTGTGTCGCATTTTTGTTTTTTGATCAATAATAATTTCTATTAAAATAAGATTAGCCAAACGACACTTACAAGGAGATCAATAAGAAACTTACACCAAACTAAAGAAAAATTCTAATTAAAAAACAAATGAAAAATCCTCAAATGAAGCACCAAGGAGAAACTATACATATGTTAAAACATAAAATTTGTATCCTTGTGGATGTGTAGAAATGACTTTATTCAATAACACTCATCCTGATGCAGATGCTTTGTGTGAGCTTATTAAAATTCGAGTGGCCATGTGGTTGAAATCTTTTGATGTGGGGTGTTGCCTCTCCATTCAAGAGATTGTGTCAACCATAAAATGGGTAAGGCATATTATTTAAGGTTTATAGGAGGCTCTGCTGGTCTGCTGAGGTTGCTGCTGGATTATAGATTGCTGTTGGATTTTGTAGTCTGCAGAGATGGCTGTTGGATTATTAATTGCTGGTTTGTTGCTGCTCTGCTGGGGTTCTTGTTGCTGTCAATCTGTTTTGATTGATCATCTTCACAGTTGATCCTCTTTGCTCTTCTTTGTGATTGCTGTGGGTAGCCTATATTGGATGTTGTTCTTTTGGTGATGCTCTGTAGTTCTATCCAAAATATTAGCTCATTTTCATTATTCAAAATATTAGTTCTTCTGCTGTGGGTAGTCTATCTGCTAGGGTTCTTGTTGCTGTCACTCATTGCTGTTGATGGATGTATATTCAAGGTCTAAAGAGGTTGCTGCTGGATTTTGTAGTCTGTAGAGATGGCTGTTGGTTTTTGTAGTTTGCAGAGATGGCTGCTCTGTTGTCAATCTGTCAATCTGTTTTGCAGTTTATCCTCTTTGCTCTAGGTTGATCCTCTTGTTGCTCTACTTTGATCCTCTTTGTTGCTGCTCTGCTGGGGTTCTTGCTGGGTTGTTGCTAGACTTTTGTGTCAATCTGTCAATCTGTATTGTGGCTGGTTGTTAGTTTTGGGTGTAATTTGTATTAGGTGTGGTGATCTTATATTTGGGTGAGGTTGGTTTTGATTTTGTGGTTGGTTTCTCACCGACTTTTGATGTTGTGCTAGTATATGATTGGGCGATCTTTTCAGTGCCAACCTAGTCGGGATCGATTTGTTTCGCTATGATGCTTGTTGCACTCATCCCTTTTTTTTCCTTTATTGATGTATTTATCTTCTCTTTTATCAATAAATTTCTCCTTTCTTTTACTGATCAAAAAAATAAAATAAAATTCGTATTACGAAGTAGAAATCGATTATAAGAGTTCGACAATAGAATAAGTCTAAGATAAATATATAAGTTACATCCATCTATGTCCGTCCCATTCTATGACAGTTGATTTGGCCTACTTATGATTAAAAAAAAATTAAAATGAAAGCACACCAGAGAATTAAAATAATAATAATAAATAATAAAAGTGAGATTAGGTATGTATAATATAATATAGTAGCTTTCAGAATTAGGCATTTAAAATTGATGGTTTTGGAATTTAACCATTTATGGATGATGACTACAAAAAATTAAAATTTTAAAGATCAAAATTTAGGGGTAAAATTACTTTTTAGGGATTAAATATTTTTGTTGCGAAAAGTGTCATTATATTTTTGACAATAAAAATTGGACATTAGTGATAAATTATTATCCTTTTGGGACCAATTTTTTTGTCTCAAAAAATAAACCATTTTGACACTAAATTATTTTCTCCCTAAAAGTCTATTTATTAGTGTCATTTTCAAAATTTTGTCGTTAAAAGCTTTATTTTTGACTTTTCAAGACGATTTTTTAATGACTATCTTCATGATGATGGAAATTAGTTCCTAAATGTTTTTTGTAATAAAATTTTTATTTTTAGATTCCAAAATATTTGGTTTTTAAAATTTTTATATGTTGCAGTGGATGTTGAAGAGAGGAATGACTTGTAGATGCTGAATTTATTTAAATGCTGAGTGAGTTGTGATGGACCTTTATGTTTGCTACAGAGGTGGGCTGGAATTTTTCTTTTATTTTGTTGCTAAGGTGGGCTGGATTTGGTGTGAATTTTTGGGTGCATTTAAGATTTTCTTTGTTCTTTCCTTGCTTCTTGTATTTTGATTGGCTCCTCACCAAATTTAGAGTAGTGTTAGCATATAATTGAGCATATATTTCAGTGCTAACATAGTTGTGGTGGTTATGTTATGTTATGATTTTTTTGCACTTGCCCCCCTCTTTATTGATGTATGCCATCGTAATGCTGTAATTGTGAGACCAGATACCCTGAAAAAATAAACAATGTATTTGATATGATTGGAATTAACCACATTGACATAATTGGCATCTTGTAAAACTAGGAGAATATCAATGTATTATGTTGTTTATTTACCTAGTGGGCTGCATTTTTTTTATATCAATAGTAATTTCCATTAAGGTAAGATTAATCAAACGACACTTACAAGAAGATCAGCAAGCAACTTATACCAAATTAAGGAAAAATCCTAATTAAAAAAAAAATCCTCAAATGAAGCACCAAGGAGAAATTATACATATATCAAAACATAAAATTTGCACTACAAAGCAAAAGTCGATCATAAGAGTTTGACAATAGAATAAGACTGAGATAAATACATAGGCTACATCCATCTGTGTTGGTCACATTTTATGACAATTGATTTGGCGAACTTGTGATTAAAAAAAAAAAGAAGAAGAAAACACACCAAATAATTAAAATAATATAAATAATAAATAATAAGAGTGAGAAGAGGTATGTATAACATTATATAGTAGCTTTTAGAATTAGGCATTTGAAATTAATGATTTTCAAATTGGGCCTGGCTTCCCTCCAGTCCCAGATCGGATTGGAGAGTGTTGTTGGGCCTCTGGAGGCTCACCACGGGTCCCGTTTCGATAATCCAAACCGTCAATGTGTAGAACGCATCGACTACTATATGATTACAAACAATCACGTTGATTGGATATCGATAGCTACGCGATTAAATCAGTTTTGTATATAAAAAAATGGACGGTTGAAAAATAAATAGTTGACAGAAAACTGATCCGATGAGATAGTTATCGATATCCGATCAACGTGATTTTTTACAGGCATATAGTATTCAACGAGTTCTACACATTGAATGGTTCAGATTATCGAAACGGAATCCGTGGTAAACCCTCACGGGTCCAATAGTACCCTCTAATCCAATATGAGACTGGAGGGAAGCCACTGCTTTTGGAATTTAACCATTTATGGATGATGTTGAAGAGAGGAATGACTTGTAGATGCTGAATTTATTTAAATGCTGAGTGAAGTTGTGATGGACCTTTATGCTTGCTACTGAAGTGGGCTGGAATTTTTCTTTTCTTTTGTTGCTAAGGTGGGCTGGATTTAGTGTGAATTTTTGGGTGTATTTAAGATTTTCTTTTGTTCTTTTCCTTGCTCCGGGTATTTTGTTTGGCTCATCACCAAACTTGGTGTAGTGTTAGCATATAATTGAATGTGTATTTCAATAGTAACATAGTTGTGATGGTTATGTTATGCTATGATTTTTTTGCACTTGCCCCCCCTCTCATTGATGTATGTCATCGTATTTATATGCTTGTGATTCATCAATAAAGTTTCATTTCTTTTGCAGATAAAAAAACAAAAAATTGTGATGGACCTTTTTGTTCTTATTTTTAGATTTGATTTATCTAAGATATTACTGATAGAGAATGACCATCTACAGATCATAATCCAGCAGATTCAGCAGATCACAATTCAGTTCATAATCAAGCAGATCATAATGGAGTAGTTTAGTATATGGTATACTGTGTCACATGTGATTATATGCTATAACAGAATTAGTTAGAGGTGGTTAGTTAGTTAGGTTGTTAGCAATATGTCTTGTATCTTATATGTATATATATCATTGTAAGTAAGCAGAGGAAATCAAGAAAGTATATTCAATATCAATAATTCTTCATGGTATCAGAGCCTTGAAGCTCCAACGAGCATCTCTAATGGCGTCATCTCCAATGGCGATTCCTCCATCATCTTCAACTACATCTTCAACTACGATCTCTTCGAATCTCAACATGCTGGTCTCTAATCTAAGTTCTCTTGTGACTGTAAAACTAGATAATACAAATTTCATCATCTGGAGCAGTCTAATGAAGAACATTCTTCGCGCTACCGATCTGCTAAAATTTGTTGATGGCTCGTATCCATGTCCAGTGGACTGTATCTGCAATTCATCTGCTGTAGAAATGTGCAATCCTGAAGCACTTCAATGGAAGATGATTGATGCACATTTAATAAGCTGCATTATAGCCACTCTCTCACCTGTTATCTTCACCACTGTTCTTCATCTTCAAACTAGTTCAGAAATTTGGTTTGCCCTAGCCAAATGATTTACAACTCTATCAAGGTCACATATCCATCAGCTTAAGAACAAATTAAGCTCTGTCTTGAAACTTTTTGACTCAATTGAGGTATATCTTAGAAGCATTAAAACTCTTGTTGATCAACTTAGTATTGCTTCCTCTTTCCTTGAAGATGAAGACATTGTTCTTATTACTTTGAATGGATTACCTGCTGAATATGATTCATTAAAAACTGCAATTCAAGCAAGATTAGAGAGCATATCCATGGATGAGCTTTCATCCTTACTATGTTCAAAAGAAATTCACATTGAAGGAAAAATAAAGTAGTCATCTGCTCTTACTGTTGCCTATGCAACAATGAAGGATTCTCAGTCATCAAAAGGTTTTACTTCTTATCACAATAATCGCGGTTCTTCTCGCTATGACTCAAGAGGTTCCTACCGAGGATCATACAGATCTGGTCCAGGAAGATCTTCAACCTTTAGAGGCAGATCTTCAAACCGTGGCAGGTCAGGTAGATCAAATTTGGTTCTGGTAGATCAGATTTTGGTTTTGTTTGTCAAATCTGTGGTAAACCTAACCACTCTACCTTGGATTGTTGGCATTGGCTGGATCTTGATTTTCAATCTCAGTTATCTTTTCCTCCACAATCTCACTCTCAAACTCATTCCAAAGCTTATGTTGCCTCCATGACTGATGATACTACATCTCAACACTCCACTCCTTGGTTTCTGGATTCTGCTGCCTCTGAACATGTGACAAATGATCTTCATCATTTAAACTCCTATCAGCCTTACTCTGGTCCTGACCAAGTTAGTATTGGCAATGGTGACTCCCTCCCCATTCACAACATTGGAAAAGGTATTTTGCCAACACCACATCATTCTTTTAAACTTAACAAAGTTCTTCATGTTCCTACTATTTCATCTAATCTTCTTTCAGTACAGCAGTTAGCAAAAGATAACAATTGCTCTATCATTTTTTATCACTCTTCCTTTGCCATTCAGGACAAAGTTTCTAAGGCTATTCTTCACAAAGGATATCATGCCAATGGTTTATATCATTTTACTTCACCTCCTGCTTTGTCTTTGCCTCCACCTACTGCTGCTGTATTTTCCACTACTGGTTGATCATCATCTACTGAAATCTGGCATAAAAGACTAGGCCATCCATCTTTTTCAAAGCTTCAACCACTTAAGTCTCATTTCTCGAATGTTTTCAATAAAAATGACTTGAGTTGTATTGATTGTTCTGTTCCCAAATGTCATAGACTTCCATTTAAACTTTCAAATTCTACTATTAATAATCCATTGTCTTTGATTCATAGTGATGTTTGGGGTCCATTTCATGGCTCCTCTACTGGTTACAAATATTATGTACTGTTTGTTGATGATTTCAGTCGATTCACATTGATTTATCCTCTTTTTAATAAAAGTGAGGTATTTTCCAAGTTTATGATTTTTAAGACTTTTGTTGAAAAACAATTTTGTATTCCTCTTAAAATTTTACGCACAGATGGTGGAGGTGAATTTGTTAACCATTCCATGTTGAACTTTATGAATCTCCATGGCATACTTCATCAACACTCTTGTCCTCATACTCCATCTTAGAATGGAGTTGCAGAAAGGAAGCATTTGCACATCACTGAAACAGCTATCTCTCTTCTTCATCATTCTTATTTACCTCTTACCTATTGGTTTGATGCCTTAGCTACTGCTACATACCTCATCAATAGACTTCCTAATGCTTCTCGGTCGAACTGCTCTCCTTTTGAACTTCTTTTTAAAACCAAACCTGACTACACACATCTCAAAGTTTTTGGATGCCTTTGTTTTCCTTGGTTGAAGCCATACTCCTCTCATAAATTAGCTCCCAAATCTACTCCTTGCATTTTTCTTGGCTATCATCCATCTATTAAAGGGTACCACTGTCTCAATACTACCACAGGTTCTATTTTGCTTTCTAAACATGTTCGATTTCAAGAACATATTTTCCCTTTTGCTGCTTCTTCTACTCAGGCTCTTTCCTCCCCCCCCCCTCCCCTCTTTGTCCAGTTTACAAAAAAATTTCTGGCATCCTTTCTGTATTTTTTCCTTGCTGCCTCTCATTCCATCCATAGACCTGCTACTGTTGCTAAACCTGCTGTTTCACAGTCTACCCCACTTCAGACTGCTGCATTTCAGCCTCTTGCTCAGCCCAATTCTGCAACTAAATCTGCTGTCCCACAGTCTGTCCCACCTCAATCTGCTACATTTCAGCCTCCTGCTCAGTCCTTGTGTTTACTTGGGCAACAATCTTATTTCATGGTCTTCCAAAAAGCAATCGACAGTATCTCGCTCTTCCACCAAAACAGAATACCGCTCTGTAGCTCATACTGCAGCAGAGTTAACTTGGCTTCAAATGTTGCTTGTTGATTTCTCTATTCCTCACACCTCTCCTCTCATCTTATGGTGTGATAACCTGTCCTCTATAGCCTTGGCCACCAATCCAGTGTTTCATAGCAGATCCAAACACATCGAAGTCGACTGCCATTTTGTTCGCGACAAAGTTGCAGCCCACCAACTCATTCTCAAGTATGTTCCCACAACAGACCAATTGGCTGACATTTTCACCAAGCCCCTTTCCACTGCTCGCTTCTTCTATTTGACTCACAAGCTCATGGTCTCCCATTCGCCCATGTGCTTGACAGGGGATGATAGAGAACGACCATCTGCAGATCATAATCCAGCAGATCACAATGCAGTTCATAATCAAGCAGATCATAATGGAGTAGTTTAGTATATGGGGTACTGTGTCACATGTGATTATATGCTATAAAAGAATTAGTTAGAGGTGGTTAGTTAGTTAGGTTGTTAGCAATATATCTTGTATCTGATATGTATATATATCATTGTAAGTAAGCAGAGGAAATCAAGAAAGTATATTCAATACTCCCTCCGTCCCAAAATAATGGTCCCTTTTGGGGAATCCAACTTTTTTTGGTAGTACAATTATTGCATTTGAAAAAAGTTGATTTTCCAAAATTATCCTTTTGATAGTACATTTTTTGGGAATATCAATGTCATAATTGTACTTTTATATTGTTTATTAATTTAAAAGAAGGGCAAAATAGGAAATTTATATTATTTTTGTACTTGATTTTTGAAGAGGGACTAATATTTTGGGACAATGAAAAATGGAATAAGGGACTAATATTTTGGAACGGAGGGAGTATTAATAATTCTTCAATTACGATGAAACCAATGAATTACAATCATAATAGTGAAGATTAAATACAATATAAATTTTTACAAAGAAACTCCCAAAATGAGAGAGAAAGTCCTAATTAATACACGGGGAATAAGACCCACATACAGGTGGGATGATTTGAACTACTGACTTCCTAGTGATGGATCTTAAGGAAAAAAAAAATATGTGAAATGTGAATGAAGTATAACTACATTTTATTTGCATTTTACACATTTTTTTACTTTCTTTTTATATATCCATCATCAAATCCATGAACCAAACACATCCTAAGGAAACTAGCATCCAAACTTGTTTCCAGATTGACACTATTTTATATTGGAGAAATTATAAGGATTTGGTTTGTCTTAAGTTGAAAGTTGAACTGACCCAAACAGTTGAGGTCTCTGATTAGGAAGAATCATTAAACGAAAGACTCTTATTGGTAAGAGTTTATGAAAACATGGCTAGTTGAATTTTTTCAAAGAAGAGTATGTCTTCTGTTTAATGATTATTTCCTGTCAGAATCTCTCATTTAATGACTCTTCTTGGTCAGCAACCTCAACTGTTTGATCCAGTTGAAATCTCAACTAGAGACAAGTCATTCCCAAATTATAACAAATTGATTGAACAGTAAAGATTTAAGGGCAAAATCTAAAATTTTAAATTTGAGTCTCCCAAGGGCCATTGAAAATTCGTTTAGTTGTTAATTTGAAGACATCTAGTGATTAGTTCTTGGTTGTTCAGACCCGAAGTTACTTGGGCCTAATTGGGCTAGGATGGGCGGGATACTCTTGATTAATTTTTTTTTTTTAGGAAATTACAAGACAATGATACAACCCATGTACTTGTAATTATTTTTAGTCTTTTACATTGATTAGTATTTTCCCTTTTAAATTTGAACCATTCATTTCATTTTTTTGTGATTTTTTTGAGGGTACATTTTCTGTATTTGTAACTGTCTCTTACTATTTTGGGAAATGTGTGCATACGATATATACCCTATCCAAAAAATGTGTAATTTTATCACATAATTTTATAATATCAATCACAAAATTCTCGCTGACATAACATAATGTCCAAAATTTTGTAGCTTGATTACGACATTTTTTGTTACGTCAATTTATAACGAGTTACGCATTTTGTGGTTGATATTATGAAATTTTATGATAAATTTATACATTTTGTGTAGGTGCATTTATAGGGGTGGGCATCGGTCCATTGGCCCGCTCGGTCCGCCCAAACCAGTTCTATTTTTTTAGGGCTTAGAATGTTTTAGCCCATAGGGCCAAATTAGGCTAACATTTTCAACCCGACATATTAATGGGTTGGGTTTGGGATTTATATTTTCAACTCGGCCCGGCTCGGCCTGACACACTATTAAATTAATTAATTTTAAAATATTAAAACATATATTTTTTGCTTATTTTTGTTAATTTTATTAAAACTCACATTTGTGGTGATGTGTGATTGAATTTATTTAAAAAATATTTTAATTTATATATAAATTTTTTTAATTTATAATGATGTCAATATATTTATTTAAAAAATATAACATATTATTGAATTTAATTATAAAATGTTTTAATTTTTTTAACATATAATCTGATGGATGGACTGCGATTTATAAATTTTTTTTTGAGCTGGGCTTGGGATGTAGAGGCCAATGTTAAGGTGAAACCGGATTTAAACAGACATAATTTATTATATAGTGCCGACTTGGTCTAAATTTGGCCTGACCTTAAGTGTGATCAACCCTAAATGCATAGAGATATATAAGCGCTCTTGGCCAATAGAAAAAATATACATAGATAGAGAGAATCTTATAATCTTTTAATGACATAGAAATGTACTTGGCCAATAAAAAAAAGAAAAAAACTATGCAGTTACGCCAATAGACTACATCGGTTGTTTTTTTTTTTAGTTTGTTTAACAAGTTGGCTTTTTTTTAGTTGACGCATTAAATGTTTTAATACTTTTAAAAGTTTATACTTACGAAATATATAGATTAGGGAGAGGCTTCATCCTGTTGGGACTAATTAGAGGGTATTGTTGGATTTTTGAAAGTCTATTATGAATACCGTATCAATAATTTGAACCGTTTATTATGTTGGACTCATCGATTATTTCATCTCTGTAAAAAAATCACATTGATCGGATATTTATAACTATTTGATTAGATCACATTTATATAATCAATCTATTTTATAAATCAAACTTACTGTTAATGAATGTGATCTCATCATACGTCTATCGATATCCGATTAAAATTATTTTTTACAGCGATAAAACACTCAACTAGCCTTACATATTTAAGGATTTAGATCATCAATATAAACTTTATTGTGGATTCATAAAAGCCAAACAACACTCTCTAGTTTGATTTGAATGGAGAGAAGCATTCCCATATAGATAAACACATTGGATGTGGACACATAAAAAATAGTAAAAATTTGTTCACTCGTTGGAAAAAGTGTTAAAATTTAACCATTTATGAAAGAGAAAAATAGAAAGAATGCTTGATATTTTATTGTATAATAAAATTGTTAGGACCCTTGTTGTCAAAATCTATGGAAAAAACTAAGTTTATAATCAAATTATAATTTTCCAGTTTTATTCTTCCCGCTCAAGCGAAGAAAGGGCCACTCGAGCGGAGTTTACACTCTCACAGTATTTTGCGTGTCTGCAAAAATACTGAGTGATGTGTTTTTACGCTCGAGCGTGGGATCTTCCGCTCGAGCGTGAACCCTGGTTTGGAACATGCGATATAGAGTCCCCGCTCGAGCGTCCATTCCCATGCTCGAGCGGACCGCGCGATCTTTGCTTCTATAAATTTGCTTGTTGGTCAAACTCTAAGGTTACTTTTTCTAGATCTTGTTTAAGGGTCTTAGGGTTTCTTTTGAAGGTTTTTGTGAGTTTTCCTTGATGATTTGAGTGAGTATTAAACTCATGTATTGGTAAGCACATATCAAGGAGGTTGATTGGTTATATTCAAGAGTGTTCTTTTTCGGTGGAATCCGAAAATTCAAGCGTGGAGTTTCAAAGGAGTTTGATTCTGTATGTAGTCGTTGATTCGACAAGTGAAGTTGTGGATTCAACTTCAGGTTAATCAATTCCAAGACGAAGGTTGCGGTGAAAGATATACAGAAGATTTGAAGAGAAATTGGAAGTGTTTGGGTAATTTGTTTGTTATCTTTGTAATCTTTCTTTTTTCAGTAATGGATCGATTAGTGGCATTTCGCCCGTGGTTTTTTTATCACAATTGAAGGTGCTTCAATTGTGGTTTTTCTACGTAAAAATCGTTTGTGTCGATTTATTGGTTTTTGAAAACAACAATCTAAATCACTTTCGTAAATGCTTGATGATTTAGATTGTGTGTTTTGAATGATTGGGAATTGAAATAATTAAATATTGATCTAATCACGAATCACTTAGGATTTTCAATTTGTATCAGAACAGGTCACTCTTTGTTTTTATCAAAACTATAGGAGTGTGATTTTGTGTGATTGGTGATATGGATTCAATTCATGAAGGTAACTTGACCCATAAACCTCCATTACTTGATGGTACAAACTATTCTTATTGGAAAGCTCGTATAGGAGCGTTTTTAAAATCCATCGATGAGAAAGTTTGGCACTATGTGATCTATGGGTGGAGTGAACCTATTGTCACCATTGATGGTATTGGTATTCCCAAACCCCTTGATAAATGGGACACAACCGATTATCAAAACTCGAGTTGGAACAGTAAGCTCTCAATTCCCTTTATTGCTCCGTCACACCTGAAGAGTTTCATCGTATTTGCATGTGTGAGGTAGCAAAAGAGGCTTGGGACATTCTTGAAACAATTCACGAGGGTACTACTTCTGTTAAAAGGTCAAAACTTCAACGTCTCAGCTCTGCCTTTGAAACCCTTTTTATGCGTGATGATGAGACGTTTGATGATTTCTATGCTAAACTTAGTGACATCGTGAATTCCTGTTTCACACTCGGTGAAAAAATCCCTGACGCTAAAGTTGTTGAAAAAATTTTGAGGTCTTTAGCCGAGAGGTTCCAATCAAAAGTGACAGCCATTGAGGAGGCTTAGAATGTTGATACCCTCAAGCTTGATCAGTTTGTTGGAAACTTGCAGACTTATGAAGCCCACCAGATTTCTAAGAAAAAAAAAAGATAGTGTGGCTTTCACTAGTGCTCATGAGACTGCAAAAACTCTTGAGAACGAGTTTGACTTAGAGTCAGAAATGACGGCTATGTTTACTAAACAGTTCAAAAAAAAATTTAAAGAAAAAGAAGCCTAATTTCAGAGACTCTATTTCAAAAGACAAGAGTAATGATAAACCCAAAACTTTTCCACCAAAACTTGCTCCAAAAACTGAAAAAAAAAGATTGTAAAGGGGCAAGGGGTCAAGTGTTATGAATGTCAAGGGTTTGGACAAATTGCCCTTGAATGTCCTTCGAAAAAGAATCGGAAGAAAGTCTACACAGTGACTTATGATGAAAGTGGGTCGGAGCAAGAATCCGAAGAAACTGAATCTGGTGAAGACGGGGATAGTGCTTTCATGGCATTTTGGTCCACTTTAACACAACCTCTTCTGAAGCTAGTGGAATTTGCTCGTGGTCAGAATCTGCATCATGCTTCCACCTTTGATGGGAGTAATTACTTGTATTGGAAGATCAGAATAAGGGCGTTTCTGAGAGCTTTTGATCCAGAAGGCTGGAAAGCCATTGAAGAGGATGTTGAAAGTGCTGACAATCCGAGCAATCAAAGAGTCCTGATGACTATTCGTGGAGCAATTTCTGATGAAGAACAACAACGGGTTGCTTACTGCACAAAGGCTAAAGATGCATGGGAGATTCTGAGCCAATATCATGGAAGAGGAGATTCATCTTCACTACCATCAATCACCTTTCCTACCTTAGTTGCCTGACTGGATGAGGTCAAGGAGAATGAGGAGCAAAAAGAAGATGATGAAACATCAGAAGATAATGATGAGATTAATGGTGATGATTTACAACAAGCTTACGAAAAGCTTTACGATGAATCTCTGAATTTGTCCAAGATCAATGACAAACTCACTCTCAAGCTCAAAGCATGTGAAAGCGAGAATGTCAAGTTAAAAGGAGAACTTGTAATAGCAAAGTAGAATGTCATCAAGATCTTTAGTGACAAGCAAGACCTATGTGGGAAACTTCTATCCTATGAAACTGAAAGGAATGAACTCCTAAAAGTGTATTCCACATATGAAGAGAAGCTTGAAAGCCTTGAGATGTCATAAGCTACATTGGAAGAGATGGTGTGCCATAAAGATGAAGAACTCCGAATTGCTAGAGCCACAATTTCCATGTGGAACAAAGGTTCTAAATCATTAGAAGACCTCCTCGGGTCTCAACAAATGGGTTGTGACAAAAGTGGGCTAGGCTATGGTAATGCGACAGCCTACAAGGGACAGGCCTCTACATCACATGATCTGAGGACTCAAGCAAAGGAAAAGCTGAAGGTACACCAGGGTGATCCCTCTCTTCATCTACCTAACAGGGGTAAGATCAACAAAAAGGAGGTAAAACCTATTTTCATTTGTCATCATTGTGGTAGGTATGGCCACATTTGTCCTTACTACTTTGAATTGTTTGGTAAGGTGTCTCAAAAGGGTAGAAATTCGAATACTTTTTAGGTTAGAAGACAACCTTACATGTCTTGGCGGAATACCAAGATTCATGAGAGTGTTCACAACGCCAAAACATTTACCAAGACCGCTAGACCTGATTTTGTTAAGACCAAAAAGATTTGGGTAAGAAAAGATGATTTGACTTGTTTAGTTGTTCACACTGCTCTAAAAGCACGTGACTCACACATGTGGTATCTTGATAGTGGGTGCTCTCGTCACATGTCAGGTGACAAATCCTGCTTCACCTCTCTTGAAAAATATAAAGGTGGAATTGTTACCTTTGGAGATAGTGGCACTTCTAGAGTCATTGGTAAGGGCTCTATAAGTGTAGCTGGTCTTCCCAAGCTTGAAAATGCTTTACTTGTTGATGGTCTTAAAGAAAATCTTTTGAGCATTAGTCAAATGTGTGATTCCCACCATGAAGTATTGTTTTCAAAAAATAAATGTGAAATTTTGGATAAAAAGGGAAATACTGTCTTGCATGGGGTTTGCACATCTGATAACTGCTATGGGATTGTTACTACTAATGATCTCACTTGTTACTCAGCCATCATAAGTAACATTGATTTGTGGCATCAAAGATTAGATCACATGAATTTCAAAGGCCTAACTAAGATAGCCAACAAAGAGATTGTGAGAGAAGTACCTAAACTGGGTAAGAATCTAAATCATGTGTGTGGATCATGTCAACTTGGGAAACAAACATGTGCCCCTCATAAAAAGGTGAACAGTTTTACAACCAAACGTCCTCTTAAATTGGTTCACATGGACTTAATGGGACCTACTCGCACTGAAAGCATTGGAGGTAAAAGATACATTTTTTTAACTGTTGATGATTTTACTCAATTTTCGTAGGTAAATTTTTTTAAGGAAAAATCTGATACGTTTGATGCTTTCCAAGCCTTAGTCCTTAAAATCCAAAATGAACAGGGTGTTTCCATTGGGCGTATCATAAGAATCCGAACTAATCATGGTCATGAGTTTAAAAACAGTTCGTTTTCAGATTTTTGTGATATGCATGGAATTAAGCACGAATTTTTTGCACCTATTACTCCACAACAAAATGGAGCGGTTGAGAGGAAGAACAGGGTTGTTCAAGAGATGGCTAGGGTCATGCTCCTTAGTAAGAAACTTCCTCCAAAGTTTTGGGCTGAAGCCCTAAATACTGTTGTTTATGTCATAAATCGCGTGTATTTAAGGCCCGACACTTTACAAACTCCATATGAATTGTGGAAGGGATTGAAACCTAATGTAAAATACTTCAAAACTTTTGGAAGTAAGTGTTACATTTTAAAAGATAGAGAGCATTTGGGCAAATTTGACTCCCGAAGTGATGAAGGTATTTTTCTAGGGTATTCAACCACTAGTAGGGCTTTTCGAGTCTATAACCTGCGAACTTCTACTTTAATGGAATCGATCAATGTGGTTATAAATGACACAGGTTCCCCTACTCCAGCAACAAATGAGGATGAATATGGTGAGACTTCAATCTTGGATACTGAACCACAAAGTCAAAAAGAAGCTGAGGTCCAAGCACAAGAAGTTGAGACAGCACCATCTTCTTAGGTAAGTCAAAGTCCAAAGAGTGCACAGAGAGACACCTCTTCAGATGCTTCTGTCATCGCAAGTCCTGAGTTCAAACCATCGGCAAGGGTGAAACTGAATCATCCGGCCCAATAGGTGATTGGAAGTGTTTCAGATCGAATGAAAACCCCGAAGACAGATTCGGGATGAGGTATCTCATATGTGTTATGTTTCATTAATTGAACCTAAGAATATTAAAGAGGCCTTACTAGATGATAGTTGGGTCAATACTATGCATGAAGAATTAGGTCAATTTGAACGTAACAATGTTTGGACTCTAGTCCCCAGACCTAGAGATATGAATGTGATAGGTACCTGTAGACGTCCCCGAACGCCCCGGGAGGGATGAGTCCCCCGTTCCGTTCATCTTAGGCCCACTACAGTTCAGGACTCAAATGTCACGGTTCTTAATCTGAACCAAAGAGTCCAAATCCGGCAAATTATTTTGAGAAAACAGATTTTTAGAAAAGAAGTGCCAAACATGGACTGCTTTGCCAGATACAGAGTCGCCACCTAAATATTTTGTTTTTGGAAAATTTAGGAAACCCTGACTCGTTGCCTAAGGCCACGTGTCCGTCATCACCAAAGTTGCCTCGGCTCGGGAACTTGGGTACAATTGGGGAAGGTCACTTCGTGAGCACCCCCGCTCGCCCGATCAAAGATCGGCCTCTACTAACCATGATATCTAGTTTTGAAAACATTATGCGTTCTTATTCCGGTTATTAGCCTAGATTTACTATGTGATGCGCACAGCATACAAGTATAGACCGGATCGCTTGAATTGGAACAAAACATTTCATGTTTGTTTTTTTTGAAAGATGGTTTGTTACTCGCAAGTAGGCTTAAAATGCAGATTTTGCCACCCTCAGGTGGGCTTAGTAAAGATGGTTTTGCCACTATCTAGTGGCCTTAAAACTCACAGTCAATGCATTGTTCCAATCCAAATAACCCAACCTTCACCCACAGGCATTCAGGCAGGTATATCACATAAGCACATAGCCTCATGGTAAGCATGCTATCATGGCAGTCACTCACACACATGCAAGGATGCTAAAGCATAAAAACTTATCGAGTACTCCAAGCCAAAACAGAAGCTAATTAGAAATCATGCATGATCCTAACTATACAGAAATGCCTAATGCAACACATGCAAAAATGCAACTATAGCAGGCTCGACTATTCTAAACATGGCATATGGAATGCTACAGCTAACAAGTATTCAACTTGGAATTGAAATACAATGCAGTGAGTTATGATGCGCCGAGCCCGGTGCATGCAAAACAGATGAATGACTGCAAACATGCTATTATACTGTATGCTAATTGAAATATGCCCTATTCTAACCATCATAAGCTGGTAAATAAAAGGGAGAAAGACGTGGGGTTGGAAGACATACATCACACACACGCACACTTATTACAATTGCGCCCTCGCTCGGAGGGTCCGAATAAATAATATACAGTCCCAAATGAATAATACAGTCCAAATATGTACAAAACCCTAATTAATTAACAAATTAATCTAGGAAAGCAGTAAATTTAGCATGCAAGTAGGGGACTGCCTTGACTCTGCTCCGGATGATGAATGATGCATGTTCGGGTTGCCTGGCGCGGAAATCCATCGCGATGCCCCGATTAGCTTCTGTTTACAACTAAGCCCGGACTGGTGCGCGAAGCCCCAAAAGATTGCCGGTTTTTGATTTGCTGCAACAGAGAGCAGGAAAGGGGCATGGCAATGTATTTTCACATATGTATGCTTGACTACTCTTTAGGGAGCGTAGTCCTCGATCCTCGTGTCACCAATCACGCATATCGATGCATGATGGCCGAGGAGTCGAATTGCACGACTTAATATGAAATGAATGTACACATAAACACAACAAGACCGAGGCTCCATCATGGATAATCCGGAGTGTCGGTGACTAGGAATTGAGACACGTTTCGTCACTCGAAGTACGAAACGTCCCTCGTTTCCCGTGCTCGGGCTAACTCCTATCCCAAACACAATGCAATATGCATGACATGCATAAATGCAACTAATATAAACCTAGCATGCACAATGCTATGAGATGGCATACACGATGCACGATGTAACATGGCATACACGATGCTCTAACATGCAACCTAGCATACAAGATGCTATGAATCGAAATGGCATACGCAATGCATAATGGACTTACACCAACATGAGTGGACCTCAGCCACACTCATATCAGTGGCCATGAGATGAAAATGAGATACTCGAGATGCGTGCACACGTGCACGCAAACCGAGGACCAAACCTAAGGCACAAATGCCACTCTAACAAGGCATGGCAAGGCAAGAAATATGACATTCAAACATGCAAGTTCCAACACTGAAACATGGTGCAAAACGACCCCGAAACATGGAAACATGGCACCCGATGCATAGAATGGTCCCGAAACACAAAACTAGGCACATGTATTGGCCTAGAGCTATACAAAGCATACATTATTTGATCATGAAGCATAAAGACAGAACCAAGGCAGTCCCAAAACATGAACAATTCTAGTTCAAAGCATGGCCAAAAGATGCTAGCAAGATGGACTAAAATAGCATGCGATTTTGATTAGCAAACATGGTTTACATGGCAAGTACATGAAGCAAGTGAGCACTCACCAAACCAGAAAAAATCAGTGAACTAAACATACCAAAATATGCCCAAATAAACATGGAAAGGTAGCCAACACATGCACAAATAAGGGGCTCCTTTGGAGGGCATACAAAAGGGGTTATTAAGCACATGCATCAAGGACACTTAGCATGGAAAAATAAACTCTAGAATTCAAATATGATAGTCCTAAAACTCATCAAATCGGCCCTGAAATCAGTCAACAAGGCATGCAAGATAGGGCCTCTTTGGAAGGCCAAAATGACCCTCAAACAAGTCAAGGTGAGAGGGGGGCACCCCCCTCTAATTTAGAGGCTCAAAATAGCATCAAAGCCACTAGAAATCCACTGGATTCCAGTGGCTAGAAGGTCAAACAAAGCATGCAACAAGAGCTTAAGTGTAGGGCTCAAAATAAGAGACAACCAAGCATACAATGAGGCATATGATCTCAAAAAAAAATGGAACCTCAAACAAACTTGAAGATGAGATTAAAACAAGATATTTTTCAGTTTATGACAACTCTCAAAAATGAACACAAGTAGGGCTAATCTATCATGCAAAAATGGCCCTAAAAGAGAGATTAGAGACAAGGGACAGTAGATGGCCTCAAATGGCCAAGAGCCTTTGAACAAAGTTGAAGAGGGACAAAAAACAAGGCACTTTACAATTTATATCAAGTCTCAAATGTGCTCACAAGTAAGGCTACAATATGATGTAAAAATGGCCCTAAAAGAGAGATAGAAAGTAAGAGGCAGTAGGTTGCCTCAAACAGTGAAGAGTCCATCAAAAAAGTTAAAGAGGGGCTCAAAATGAAGCACTTTACAGTTTGGCTCGGAGCCCAGAAATGCTTACAAATAGAGCTAACATATCATGCAAGAAATAGCCATAAAAGAGAGATAAAGGGAAAGGGGTAGCAGGTGGCTTCAAACAGAGAAAGACCCTTGATCAAACATGAAGATGAGCTCAAAATAAGACTATTTCTAGTTCGGATCGGAGCCCAAAAATGTAAGCAAAAGGAGCTAAAGTATAGAGCAAAATAATGCAAAAAGGGGGAACATAAGAGCTTACCCTTGTAGAACAACAACACAGCAGCTTTTGGTCCAAGGAAATGAGCTTCTAGCCTCTGGAAATCAGCCTCAAGGTGTTGGAATGGAGTGTGGAGGTGTGGTGCTATAGGTTGTAGTGCAAAATGGTGCAAGAACCTTAGGGTTTTGAGGCTTGGAAGAAAGGGAGAGGGAGAGTTGAATGCAAAGCTTCAAACAACTTTTTGTAACCCTTCAAAATGGGTGTGGGGGTGTTGGTTATATAGGGAGAGGAGTGGAGGAAAGGGGGGGAAAATCAAATTCAAATTTCCCCCCCAAAAGGGCAAACCCCCGGGCAGGGGTCTGGGGGGAAACAGAGGGTACAACTGTAAGGAACCAGGTGAGAGGATTCTGGCCGGCCAGGTTCAGAGGGTTCAGGTGGCCGGCTGGCCACCTCCCCTGGCCGGACGGCCAGGGTCAAAAGGGTCAAGAAGCTTTGTTGGCCGGCCACTCCAAAAAGGTGGCCTCTCATGTGTGCACAACACAGCTATGTGGAGAAAAACCAGGAAATGTAACCCAGGAGAGAGAAAAACCAACTTTTTAGAGGGGTTCAAAAGGCTCAGGAAGAGTTAATGGCCGGCCAATCCATATTGGTGGCCTCCCAAGTGTGCACAACACAATGGTGTGGAGGAAAGTCAGAAAAAGTGGCCCGGGGATGGAAAAAGTCAGCTTTCTAGTGAAGAAAACGGGCGACAAAGAGCGATGAAGGAATAAACTTGGTCTTCAGAACAATTGCTGACCTCCCACCCTTCTACGACCTTCCTAATAATGAAAACAAGGTCCCCGCCAAAAATGAACTCAAACCGATGTAAAACGAAGGTTCAGGGGCCAAAACGCGCGGCCTGGGGCCTCGAAAACTGACTGTTAAGCACCGGAGGTGGCGTTTGACCACGAAGTTGGTCTCTCGAGCCACAGTGTCCCTCAAAAGGGAGGAAATAAGATGTATGCCAAAAACCGGAGCAAACGGAGGTGGTTAAGCGGTCCCGAACTGAGGCACACGGCCGACGGCTCCGAAAACCGGAAACCGGGGCTCCAAACTGGAAAAATGGCCTACGACCACGAAACGTAGCCTACGGCCACTGAGAGATGATCTACGAGACCTCTCCCTCCCTTCGGGAAGAGAAAACAAAGAAAATAGGGCCCGGTTCGCAAACCGAGGCAAAGCACAAAAGAGTCCGGAAGTCCGGAGGCAAGGCTCGCAGCCAAGACTCCGCAACTTCAGAGCGAGCACAATATGCAACATCACCAAGCGCTCAATCGGTGACGTCTGAGTCTTAAGGTCGGTAAAAAATGGGGTGTCTACAGTTGCCCCTCTTTGACAGAACTCGAAAGTCATAAGTGACGGGAGTGAATGTCAAAGCCTAGAGATGACCCATTTTTGACAAGGCCGAAGACTTAGACAAACATACTAGATAACAAGGAGATGTGCCCGCAGGCATGCCCGCAGGCGGCCGGGGGGGGGGGCAAAATGTAAAGCGATATGCACCAAGCCGGATGCAACTCAATGATCATGCGAAGCAGCAAGCTGTAATGAAGCACACACGCAACAGTTTTAAGCAAGAATGCAAAGCAATACTACATTTCATGCAGTTGAAGAATGCGGAGAATCATTGGATTCTTGCTACGTCTCACACGGAGAAGGTACAATACCTGTGCGGCTTGTCTGGTCGCACCAGCCTCAAATGAACCGTACATACAATATCGTGCCTGCAAAAGAAAGAAACTCAACAAGCACAACATAGTTAGCAACATATGTTCAGTGTGATATCGAATGCAGACAAACGCGGTGTTGACGGGTGAGTGCATCGCAATGCGAGAAGCGACGCGCGTGACAACGCAAGTTAAGCACAAGGATATGACAATGCTCGTGACACGTGCAGAACAGTGCAAGCGGTGTGCATGAGAAGGCAAGTGACGTGCATAACAATGCAGGATAAGCGTAAACTCGAATGCACATTTCGAAACGAAACAACGAGCAAAGCAATGCGAGTTTCGGCGAAGATGGCTCAATCGTGACCTTCAGTTTACCTCTCGGAAAGGTCATAACATATTCAAAAAGGATACACCTTGCTTTCAACGAGTAACACTGGGACACGCACCGAAAGTTGGAGTTGAAGTTCCCGCGGAGGGATTTCGCGACGAAAAGTGCACTTTCCTTGTACTTTCTCGGGTGTCGGGGAGTCCAATCATCACCAAAATTTGCAGAGAGCTTGGACACCATATTGGGAAGGCTGCCATCCATGCTTGGTCCAAGGGGGAGGCTGCCGGCCAGGGGTGAAGTAAGGAGATGGCCGGCCTGCCAGAAAAGGTGGCCGGCTGGCCACCTTGCCCAGATCCGGGGCATTTTTGACTTTTCACCCTCATTTCTTTAAATATACAAAGCCAAACACTTTTTCCTCATAGCTCCAAGGCCGAAATCAGTCCCTCTACCTTCCTAGAGCATTTTTCCTCTCAGATCTGCGCTCCATACGCGTTTTCCAACGCCCCACGCAAGTTGTTTTCGCGAAATCTTTTAGTTTTCGTCACTTTGAATCGATTAAATTTTGATTTCGGTGCTTCTTTTCTCATTTTCACCACTTGAGGTAAGTTTGTCTCAACATTCGGAAGATTTTCTCGGGGGTTGACTTTTGTTGACTTTTTCATATCCCGAGAGTTGACTTTTGTTGACTTTTTCCAATTTTGGCTCATTTCGCTCATTTTTGCTCCTTTTTGCAGATTTTTCGAGATGGCTGGTCATTTCCCTCATGGTGGAGGTCCTCCGGGCGCCAGAGGTGGTCCTAATATTATGGCTTTACCCCCGAGAGTTCGACCGTTTGATCCCGAGAGGTATCATCCTCAGGAGCACATCCTCCCGCAGGCGGTTTTCTATCACTTTACTGATTTCGATGACCGAGCGCCTAGGGATCTGCTTTTGCGAGAGCCGGAGTCCCACCTCTCTCATGAGGCACGAGAGGTACTTACTCTACTTTTACATTTTTTGCGATGTATTCTGCATTTTTCGTGCATTTCGTGCTTTCGCTACGTTTATCTGCTCACTTAAGCACACAGCTTGTTTTGAATGTTTAGTCCATAGCACCGTACTTCGTTTGCATCTTGAACACACAGTTCAAACACTCTGACTTTCTGAACACACGGCCTGTATATTGGTTGTGAACACACAGCACACACTTGTTGAGAATTGAACACACAGCCCAATACTTTTGAAATCTGAACATACAGCACACCTACTTGACGTTGAACACAGCACAAACTTTGAGATGAACACACAGCTCAAATACTTGTTGATGAACACACAGCACACATTTTGAGATGAACATATAGCCCACACTGATTTTGAAATCTGAACACACAGCTCATTGTTGAGGTGAACACGCAGCACACACTGATTGAGAGTTGAACACGCAGCCCAAACACTTAAATTCTGAACACACGGCTCAATGTTGAGGTGAACACGCAGCACACACTAATTGACAGTTGAACACGCAGCCCAAACACTTAAATTCTGAACACACGGCTCATTGTTGATGTGAACACGCAGCACACACTGATTGAGAGTTGAACACGCAGCCCAAACTTTGAGATGAACACACAGCCCGAACTTTGAATTTTCTGAACACGTAGCCCAGATTCTGTATCTGATTCAATTTTGCACACAGCTCATACATTTTATTTGCACACGGCCTATTCATTTCATTTGCACGCAGCTTATTCATTTCATTTGCACGCAGTTTATACATTTCATTCCGAAACTGAATACGTGTGTTCATCCTGGATGCAGGTGACTTCTCGCGCTGCGTGAGGATATGGCTCTATCACGGCGAGAGAGTGGTATGCTGAGCTTCCGGAGGCCGTCCGGGATTTGGTGGACGTGGCAGGGTTTGGGCCCTTTTGCACCGGGATCTCCCGCTGTCCTGTTAGTAGGACACTGATGGGTGCTTTGGTAGAGAGATGGTGGGACACCACCAACTCCTTCTATTTCTCTGCCACCGGGGACTTGACCATGACCCCATTTGACTTCGCCGTACTGACGGGCCTTGATGTGGGAGGCTGGGCCATTCCATATGATGAGGACATGGGCCAGTGGGAGGCTGCTTGGATATACTTATTGAGGGCTCGCCCGCCAGTTGACAGATCTTCGGGCAGAGTCCGATACACCTGGTTCTCTTCCCATTTCAGGAGGGTGGAGATGGAGCCTGAGACTCCTGAGGAGGTGGCACAGTATACCCGTGGATTTCTGATGTTCCTTTTCGGCACCACTCTGTTCGCCGATAGGGGGAACACTATCGGGCTTTATCTGTTGAGTGCTTTGGTGGACCTATCACAGGTCAGCCGATATGATTGGGGTGGCGCCAGCCTGGCTACTCTCTACTGCTATATGAGCGTGACCTCCCGCGAACGGGGGAACATGGTTGGCGGCTATTGGAGGGCCTGGGAGGTACTTTCTGCCCTCTTGATTTACATTTCTGCTTCTCATTACTTGTACATTGCACACACGGCGCACTTTACATTCTGTACCTTGTACTTTGCTTTCAGCACTTTGTACTTACATTCTGCACCCAGCATTCTGTATTCTGATGGCTATTGCTCTGTTTCTCACAGTTATGGGTCTACGCATACTTCCCGACACTAGCCCCAGAGCTTGAGGTGGAGGTGCCCCTTACGACCCTGTATTCACTTGTATTTGAGGGCCAGTACCGGTCGAGGCCTCGGGAGTCTTTCCTCTACCTACGACAGTACTTCGATACAGTGCGGCCGTCGGAGGTATTTCAGAACTTTCAGTTCTCCATGTTTTCGTGGCTTTGATTTATCTTGCACATTCACAATTTATGATCAGCTTATGCATTGGTTATTCGCAGATCACGTGGCAGCCCTGGGCACCTTTAGGCAGAGACCTCCGATTCCATTTTGTCGGAGCATGGGGTGCCTCTCGATATAGGATCCTCTTCGAGGGGCCAGTTGGGAGGGCCTGGTTTTTGGGAGATCGCTTCTTGCGTCAGGTATGGGGCTACCCTGAGCAGGACATTCCTTCAGCGCCTCCAGACGATATGCGGACCGCTGATAGGCTCTCTCCCCAGGAGGTCGTTGATGCTATGCAAGGTACCGATGCCTTCCTACATCTGGAGCAGGGGGAGTATGCGACCTACCGCCACACCTACTTGATGCCTCCGCTGACGGGAGTCCGTACCCCGACGAGGAGGTCTGCTGGTATGCCCTCATCGAGCAGGGCTCGGGCTGCTGCTGTCCCTTCCACCAGCAGGGCTGGCACATCTAGAGGTAGGGGTGGACTGGTTCCCCCGATTCCTCCGACTCATCATCATCCTGGATGGCCAGATATGCCGATTGAGTTGATGGGATGGCAATATGGGACCACCTCCCCGATTCCGATTCTGATAGAGCCTCCAATGCCTGGCCACCGATATGTCAGTGACCCTGACTCACCACCGGTATGTTCCGCTGTTTTCCATTTATCACACAGATACTTCGGCATTTGTTTATTTATTGATGACTTGAGCTTGTTTCTGCAGCCACCCAGGGAGTACATGGATGAGGTGCTCGGGATGGTAGCCTCACTTGAGGGCATGGTCCTGCGGAGAGAGGCACAGTTGTCCATCATGGGTTTCCAGGTACCCTTTAGTTTTCTGGCATTTATCATACTTCTGATGACATGCTGATCTTGAACATTTTACTGCATTGATAGGTTGCCTGTGTAGAGCACATCTGACACACACCACATTTACGTATTGTAACTACATGCACCCATTCTGTGTAGTTTGCTTGCATTTATATCTGATATACATGTTTTGGCTGATGTATTCAAACTGCATTCTTCATTTTCAGATGCCTCCGGTGTATGCTCAGTTACAGGCCGGGCCATCTGGATCTTCCCGAGGAGCTGGGCTATCTAGGCCTTCTTGAGGGGCTGGGAGAGGGGAGTCGTCTCGCGGACGAGGCAGACGCAGGGCGCACATCATAGAGGAGGAGTCCAGCGAAGAAGAGGAGGAGGCTGCAGATCCCCAGTCAAAGACATCTGCTGACAGAGAGGGTGGCTGTGATCCTGGTTCCGGTAGTGGAGAGAGGCTGGGGAGGGTTCCGAGGATGGCAGCCCCGGCTCAGATGATAGTGATGATGGTACAGAGGCTGTTCCGCAGAAGAAGACGAAGAGGGCCTCTCATTCTTGCTCTTGAGAGCATTGACACAGCTGTTCCCTGCTTTATTTACCTTTTTACTAGTAGTTGTAGTACATTGCACATTGTTAGGTAGTTTTATTTTCTGTAAAACTTGTACCCTTGTTGTAAAACATGATGGAATGAAACAGCTTTTGAAAAAGTGTTGTATTTTATGTTCTTAGCATCGCATCGCATCATTTTGCACCAAAATGAGATTGAATGGAAATGTGCATTGTGTATTTTCCCAGTCAGGTAGTGAACCGACACAACAAACTAAACAACTTAACTTACTAAGAAATAACAAAACCTTAGCAAGTTTACAACTCGATAAGCAAAACACAACAAAGTCAACGACTCGATAAATAAGGCATAACAAAATTAAACAAAAGTAACAACTCGATGCACGAGACTCGACAGCTCGACAAAACTTAACAACTCAATAAGCAAAACAACAACTCAATAAGCAAGACAACAACTCGATATGCAAGACTTAACAACAACTCTATAAACAAAGTGTATTTCGGACGATCTGGGTGACGGAACGCATCCGAAACTGAGGGAAATGGAGGCCTTTGACACTCCCGATGCATGGAAATGCTAGGAACTTTCCTCTAGAGGGCAGAACAGGACCCAAGGCATACTTTGCAGCATGGCCGGCCACCTTTGGGAGCTGGCCGGCCAGCTTTTGCACTTGGAGGGGAGAGGGGTGGCCGGCCTGCCAGAAAAGATGGCCGACCGGCCACCTAGCCCAGCAACCACCAAATTTTTGACACGTGTCCCCGAACAGTGTCTTATCCTCTTTAAAAGCTCTAGCCTTGTGGTTGATTCATTTCATCTCAGTTTTGCACCAAAATGGAGGCGTTTCTCGTCGAAAATCTCACAGCTTGGATCACTTCTCTAGATGGCTCGGAAAAGCTGAACTTCTGGGGTTTCGGCTTGAATGCACTATTCACGCTGAGCCGTACTCCGCTGCACCTTCCCTTCCTTCATGCCGCGGCGAGGTTTTGGAACCTGGTAACGCATGTGTTTAG